>JAWNKZ010000094.1:0-20276 GCA_035041615.1 Drosophila anomalipes
CAAGCTGTTTCCGCTATCAGCTTTTTGACTCAAACTTTTTTTGTTACAAACTTTATTGAATTTATTTAGACTAGAAGCCAGACGCTTAGTCTTTTCTATCAACACTTTGTTTATTAAAGGCTTGAAGCCTATTGCTAAACCATTTCATAACAAAAGTATCTAACAATCGATTACCGAAATGAAAGTTTGAAGCCACCACTAAATCTTCTCATAACGAGAATAATTAAAAACGATCGATAAGCTAGACCTATGCAAAACAACTGATTGGCTGCAGCAGCCGGCCGATCTGCGAACGCCCTTTATCGAGGAAGAGAGAGTGAGCACAAATCGATTTGGATTTGTAATTAAGACTAACAATAAGCTATTTATATTAAGCCACGCAGGGCTCCAAATTCAAACATTTTAACAACTCATCAATTAAAGTTCTTTGCGGTTGCTGCCAACACTAGCATCAACACAACGCCAATTCCACTGCACAAAGAAGTCTATTAACATCCCTCGCACAGGACTCAACCAAAATGAGCAACTTGACAAAGTTAGCTACTACCAATAACAAATTGGTACAAAGCTGAATGGGCAGAGTCCCGCTTCTGCTTCCCTGTGAGCTGGGAAAAATGACAACAGACCCTGGCTTAAGCCCCACCAATATTTACCGCTCACTACTAAAACGCAGATACGCTGATATTGACGACCTCAATAATGAATTGCACCCCCTCCAGCAATTAATGCCAATTCCGGTTTTCAAGAGTGGAGCTGCCATTCGAATGCACCAGTAGGCAAGCCGCACCGACTATGCTAAAAAAAAATGGAGAAACAATAACAACAACATCATGATGTAGA
Organism: Drosophila anomalipes; assembly: GCA_035041615.1. NCBI lineage: Eukaryota > Metazoa > Arthropoda > Insecta > Diptera > Drosophilidae > Drosophila > Drosophila anomalipes. Next base: position 841 of record JAWNKZ010000094.1, read on the forward strand.
GCAACAATTCCAACTGTAGCGCCAGCAACAACAGCAGCGAGAGCATGCAAACCTTCTACAGCAGAAGCATCAACAAACGCAAGACGTTTTGCAGCAAGCAATGCAATTAAAAGTGTATACGCAAATAAATCAACATAAACACTATGACCGGCAAGAGCAGAATAAGCATCACCACCGACATCAACATACACAAAATGACGACGAATGCTCACAGAAGCCGCCACACCAGCATAAGACGCTCTAGACATGGAAACAAAGTATAGCCATAAAAAAGATACCAACGATCTTCCTGCCTTCCGTCATTTCTATAATGCCTATCCTGGGCAAACTCGATAACTGCTCGGACGTAGGCAAATACGTTACAAGGTCTTGCGCAAACAGTGAACTACACATTCAAAGTGACGACATGAAGACATTTAAGGCCACCCAGACAATCCTGGCTGAAGACGACACACCACTCGACTTCATGTGATTAGCTGATTGAAAATCTAATGTGCTTGGGAGAATATACTTACCCTGAAACAACTGGACAGTTAATCAGTCGAAGTTGAGAGAAAAGCGAAGCCTCGTGATACTGCACAGTGACACAGGGGCTAAGAATTTGGACACACAAAACAACTACTGTAAACGTCCCTTCATCTGCATGAAAAATATGCTCGTGACTACCCATCCACTGAATGCACTAAACCCAGGCAAGAAGATCCAAAATGTGCGAACTGCGGAAACAAAAACATAAGCTGCACAATCTTTAAGGCAGCCATGGCCAGACTTCGGGGAAACAGAATTGCCCTGGAGGACTATCAAATCCAGCAGAAATGCGCTTTAATCCATCTCGCCAAAATCTGCAACCACCACGAACAAAGTTATCTGCCCTACAAGCTGCAGATGACCTACCTCAATTACCACCTGCAAATAAAAACAAAGATACATACAGTGACGTCTTACGCAGAGAGTTAGGAGTTGCAGGCGTAAGAAACCCAGCCGAAAATCATCTGGCCACGCTTCAACATAAACTACAACTCCAACAATAAACCCTGGCCCAAAGGCGCAAACACCACTTAACGGGAAAAAACAGCAACAAACACTTACCTGACAAAGTAGCGCACTCTACAAAGAAAATGCGCAGTCCAATAAGACAATCAAGCGACGAACGGTGGACCTCCCCTCAGCAGCTGCAGCGCATCCTTGAGCAGCATCTTCAACAATCACAAAAGATGCAGCGAAATACGGCCATGTTATAACGCCTAGAAAACAAGATTGTCGAATTACTAAATGTGCTAATACAATTCATAACAATACAAACCAAAAACAGCAATGCCACAAACGAAGCTACACACGTCCAGCAAAACCAAGAGGACATTGCACATAACAAGCAGGAAAAGTAGTGGACAGATATGGACCATCTATGATTTTTTCTCTGAAGACTATAAAAAAAAAAAAAAAATTAAAGAGAAAAAAGAGAAAAGGAAAATAATAAATCCAGAAATTATTACAATACTTACCTTGTACGCTTAAAACTCTGCTCCCTGGTGTTGGCCAGTAAAATCACAATTTACTGCTTACCTGGAAATAACAAGGAGAAATATTAATCAAATAAAAATAATACAATAATATAAAACATAAAATAAGAACTTCAACAAAACCGCAAATAACTGATAACAAGAATAATTTTATAAATATCATGAAACACAACAACTAAAATAAAACCAAATTCGTCAACTTATACAAAATTAAGCAAACAAAATATCAAAATAATAATACAAATAACAACTCCAACTCACATAATAAACAAACAAACCAAACACATAATATTAGAATAAACAAATTAAACATATATTACAATACAACTCCTCACGGCATCATCACAGGCTGCAACTCCCCAACGCCTCCACTGCCACATCAGTACCTGAAATAAATTGACAAAATTAAAACAAATGCCAAATACAATAATAGCACTAGTAACAATTTACCCGTCCAAATGAGTTCTTGAAGTATCCCCTCCAGAGCTTCCAGATAGAGTGTTCCATCCAAATTCGTAACTGTCATTCATGAAAAAAAAAAAATGCAAATAAAAGAATTAATAAAAATATGGAATATCAAATAAAATAATATTACAAAAACTACATCAATACCGTATAATATAATAGAAAACAAAATTAGATATATAATATTACACAATAATAAAACAAAAACAAATCCAATAACTCATACAAATTATGTAAACAAAATAAAAAAATAATGATACAAATAACAACAATAAATAATAAACAAACAAACTAAAATACATAATGTAATACTAACCAAAATTAAACACATTAAAGTAAATCGGCGCATTGATACGTGCACAACTCCCAATGGGGACAACATAGGCTGCAAATACAAAAAGAAAAAGGAAATCAAACTAGAATTAATGTATTTATAAAATAGTTGCAAATAACCACATTACTACAAATGACATTCCTGGACCACTGGAGTACCCAAAAGTATGCTTCTATTATCTAGTGGAATAGAGTAACCCCACCAATTGCCTCCACGGGCACACCAGTACCTGGAATAAATTGACAAAATTAAAATAAATGCAATAAACACTACAAATAACTGATAACAAGGAACACCATAAAACACAACAACAAAACTAAAACAAATTCAATAAATCGCTCAAAATAAGCAAACAAAGTAACAAAATAGTAATACAAATAACAAAACCAACTTATTTAATAAACAAACAAACTAAAACACATAATATAAAAATATACACATATGTGTATGTACATATGCAATTACTCAACAACATAACCAAAATAGCGGTACTCACATGATCAATGGACACCCAACGTATTGCCCACACCCAGTGAAACCGCCATGACGCCCTTCAGCTACAGTCCCTGAAAATAAAGGAGAAAGCAATTTACGCTACTTATTTGATCAGTCGGTGGGCTCAGAACCAACTTCCAGACATATCCAGTAGGAAGTAATTGTCCAACGCCGTTCAACTGCCCTCCAAGTACCTGCTATTTACTCACTTTGTCAGTTCTGGCGGTCACAGACTGTTACAATGTATCTAAAATACTAGAAATAGTTTACATCTTCAGTATTAATTACGACATCCAATTTGTTAGTGCCGATAGTATTTTAATCAATATGTAAATTTGTATTGTTGTAATTTAAATTTGAATAAGTTGCCCTATGAGTAATAAGGCAAATTAAATTAAGTGGACGTCTGTGTAAACGCTGATGAGCGAGTGTTACTATTAAAAAAAAAGTGTTGCTATTAAAAAAGCAGAAAAAGGCAATTATTTATGTTGAAATATGTTTGAATATCACAGCAACGATTAATACTTAAGTATCGCTACACTGATTATTATCGAAGCTCTGGTCACACATGAATTGTTTTCTTTCTTTCTGCGTTATATTCTCCTAAGTTAAGCTGCTCTCAATTCTTCAACAAGTAAAGACCCACTCGCGCATATTAAAAATAATTCATAATTAGAAACTGCGTTTGACTCTTCATTTTGCCACGTTATTTACAACAATTTATTAATAAAGTTAATAAAGTTAATAAACTTAAAAAATAAAAAAAAAGCAAATGGTTATGACACTGAACAAGACGTGGACTTCGCTGCCACAATGACGCTGCTGTCCACAACATTCTCAGAGCTGTCAACCCGACCCTTTGGTGGAGCATCCATCAGCAATTCAATATTTGAAGCCATGTTCAACTCGGAGGAGGACGCCACAGATGAGCTGGAAATTACAATGGTGGACAAAAATTAAACAACACCCAAGAAATTTGACACACTTTTATATGCGAAAAAATGTTGCGCTAATTCAGGAAACATCAGCCGAAAGCGAATGAAAGAGACAACAACACACTCACACCCAAAATCATTAAAGAAAAGTGACAACGTAAAGAACACACAAAAACCACACAAGCAACACAGCTAAACGCACAAATGGAAACAGATTCAAACGCCAATAATTTTGGCGCGTAACAGTAACATGCACACAACAACAACCAGCTACCACCACTACAACAAATACAACAATAAGTGACAATACAATTGGATTACACGCAATAACACAAACTACAAAGCAAATTACCAAAAAGGATAATAAAACAACCGCCAATAATAATGATTCAGCCAAGCTGTTTCCGCTATCAGCTTTTTGACTCAAACTTTTTTTTGTTACAAACTTTATTGAATGTATTTAGACTAGAAGCCAGACGCTTAGTCTTTTCTATCAGCACTTTGTTTATTAAAGGCTTGAAGCCTATTGCTAAACCATTTCATAACAAAAGTATCTAACAATCGATTACCGAAATGAAAGTTTGAAGCCACCGCTAAATCTTCTCATAACGAGAATAATTAAAAACGATCGATAAGCTAGACCTATGTGAAACAACTGATTAGCTGCAGCAGCCGGCCGACCAGCGAACGCCCTTTATCGAGGAAGAGAGAGTGAGCACAAAGAGATTTGGATTTGTAATTAAGACTAACAATAAGCTATTTATATTAAGCCACGCAGGGCTCCAAATTCAAACATTTTAACAACTCATCAATTAAAGTTCTTTGCGGTTGCTGCCAACACTAGCATCAACACAACGCCAATTCTACTGTACAAAGAAGTCTATTAACATCGGTCGCACAGGACTCAACCAAAATGAGCAACTTGACAAAGTTAGCTATTACCAATAACAAATTGGTACAAAGCTGGATGGGCAGAGTCCCGCTTCTCCTTACCTGTGAGCTGGGGAAAATGACAACAGAGCCTGGCTTAAACCCCACCAATACTTACCGCTCGCCACTAAAACGCAGATACGCTGATATTGACGAGCTCAATAATGAATTGCACCTCCTCCACCAATTAATGCCAATTCCGGTTTTCAAGAGTGGAGCTGCCATTCGGATGCACTAGTAGGTAAGCCGCACCGACTATGTTAAAAAAATTGGAGAAACAATAATAACATCATCATAATGTAGAGCAACAATTCCAACTGTAACGACAGCAACAACAGCAGCGAGCGCATGCAAACCTTCTACAGCAGAAGCATCAACAACCGCAAGACGTTTTGCAGCAAGCAATGCAATTAAAAGTGTATACGCAAATAAATCAACATAAACACTATGACCGGGAAGAGCAGAATAAGCATCACCACCGACATCAACATACACAAAATGACGACGAATGCTCACAGAAGCCGCCAGACCAGCATAAGACTCTCTAGACAGGGTAACAAAGTATAGCCATAAAAAAGATGCCAACGATCTTCCTGCCTTCCGTCATTTCTATAATGCCTATCCTGGACAAACTCGACAACTGCTCGGACGTAGGCAAATACGTTACAAGGTCTTGCGCAAACAGTGAACTACACATCCAAAGTGACGACATGAACACATTTAAGGCCATCCAGACAATCCTGGTTGAATACGAAGATTACACCACTCGACTTCATGTGATTGGCTGATTGAAAAACTAATGTGCTTGGGAGAATATACTTACCCTGAAACAACTGGACAGTTAATCAGTCGAAGTTGAGAGAAAGGCGAAGCACAGTGTCACAGGGGCTAAGAATTTGGACACACAAAACAACTACTGTAAACGTCCCTTCATCTCCATCAAAAATATGCTCGTGACCACCCATGCACTGAACCCAGGCAAGAAGATCCAAAATGTGCGAACTGCGGAAACAAACACATAAGCTGCACAATCTTTAAGGCAGCTAGGTCCAGACTTCGGGCAAACAGAATTGCCCTGGAGGACTATCGAATCCAGCGGAAATGCGCTTTAATCCATCTCGCCAAAATCTGCAACCACCACGAACAAAGTTATCTGCCCTACAAGCTGCAGATCAATTACCACCTGCAAATAAAAACAAAGATACATACAGTGACGTCTTACGCGGAGAGTTAGGAGTTGCAGGTGTAAGAAACCCAGCCGAAAATCATCTGGCCACTCTTCAACATAAACTACAACTCCAACAATAAACTCTGACCCAAAGGCGCAAACAACACTCAACGGGGGAAAAAAAAACAGCAACAAACACTTACCTGACAAAGTAGCGCACTCTACAAAGAAAATGCGCAGTCCAATAAGACAATCAAGCGACGGCCATGTTATCACGCCTAGAAAACAAGATTGACGAATTACTAAATGTGCTAATACAATTCATAACAATACAAACCAAAAACAGCAATGCCACAAACGAAGCTACACACGTCCAGCAAAACCAAGAGGACATTGCACATAACAAGCAGGAAAAGTAGTGGACAGATATGGACCATCTATGATTTTTTCTCTGAAGACTATAACAAAAAAAAAGAAAAGTTAAGAAGAAAAAAGAGAAAAGGAAAATAATAAATCCAGAAATTATTACAATACTTACCTTGTACGCTTAAAACTCTGCTCCCTGGTGCTGGCCAGTAAAATCAGAATTTATTGCTTACCTGGAAATAACAAGGAGATAAGATTAATCAAATAAAAATAATACAATAATATAAAACATAAAATAAGAACTTCAACAAAACCGCAAATAACTTATAACAAGAATAATTTTATAAATATCATAAAACACAACAACTAAAATAAAACCAAATTCGTCAACTTATACAAAATTAAGCAAACAAAATATCAAAAGAATAATACAAATAACAAGTCCAACTCACATAATAAACAAACAAGCCAAAACACATAATATTAGAATAAACAAATTAAACATATATAACAACACAACTCCCCACGGCATCAACCCAGGCTGCAACTCCCCAACGCCTCCACTGCCACATCAGTACCTGAAATAAATTGACAAAATTAAAACAAATGCCAAATACAATAATTTCACTGGTAACAATTTACCCGTCCAAATGAGTTCTTGAAGTATCTCCTCCAGAGCAATAAAAGAATTAATAAAAATATGGAATATCAAATAAAATAATATTACAAAAACTACATCAATACCTATTTAAATAATCAAACAAACTAATACGTATAATATAATAGAAAACAAAATTAGATATATAATATTACACAATAATAAAACAAAAACAAATCCATAACTCATACAAATTATGTAAACAAAATAACAAAATAATGATACAAGTATCAACAATAAATAATAAACAAACAAACTAAAATACATAATGTAATACTAACCGAAATTAAACACATTAAAATAAATCCACGCATTGATACGTGCACAACTCCCCATGGAGACAACATAGGCTGCAAATACAAAAAGAAAAAGGAAATCAAACTAGAATTAATGTATTTATAAAATAGTTGCAAATAACCACATTACTACAAATGACATTCCTGGACCACTGGAGTACCCAAAATTATGCTTCTATTATCTAGTGGAATAGAGTAACCTCCCCAATTGTCTCCACGGCCACACCAGTACAGTAAATTGACAAAATTAAAATAAATGCAATAAACACTACAGATAACTGATAACAAGGAACACCATAAAACACAACAACAAAACTAAAAACAAATTCAATAAATCGCTCAAAATAAGCAAACAAAATAACAAAATAGTAATACAAATAACAAAACCAACTTATTTAATAAACAAACAAACTAAAACACATAATATAAAAATATACACATATGTGTATGTACATATGCAATTACTCAACAACATAAACAAAATAGCGCTACTCACATGATCAATGGACACTCAACGTATTGCCCAATGACGTGTTGCCAAATTTGAACGGAAGAATTGTGAAATAGGAGAGTGCAACTTCGGCTGAAAAAGCTGAGTTTGATAGGCGTGACGAAAAGGCATTAGCAAGTATACTGCTGGGTGTATAAGTGTCACAGATAAGTTTCATTAAGAACTGTGTTTCGGCAAAAGAAGCTTGGGATAAGCTCGCCGGAGTGTATCAGCCGCGTGGACCTGCCAAAAAAAATAGGTATTATAATAGTCCTTCCATCTACTGTACATTGGTCCAGGTCCAAGCATCTTTAGTTAGATGCTAAGCTTCAAAACAGCCTCCGCAACCACATCATCCACCGCAATACCCACTTCCACATCAAGGTCCACTCAACGATCCACAGGGCCAACCACAACCCAGAATCATATTGTGAAGATGTTCTTTTTGGACCGGACCAATAAACATTTTGAATATTTTACTTTGGGGAAAATTTGGATATTATTCCTTAGGGCTATGGCGTTAAACTGAAAATTGCTTCGGTTAAGGTTGTCAGAGAATTCGGCTGTGGAAAACTAAGAGTTTTCCGATATAGTGGACAAGCTAAAGGAAATTGATATGGAAATTTCTGAAGACATTTTGACAATTTTGTTGCTGTCGGGACTTGGAAAAAGTTTTGAAAATTCTGTCATCGCGATCGAAACGCGAGAGCAGTTGCCATTATTATCTCACCTTAAAATTAAAATTATTGAAGAAGGCGAGAGACAAAAAAAAAAGCAACGAAGAAGCCGACAACAGTGGGCAGAAATCGTTTGTGTTGCGTACAAAAACCAGACCAAGCAAAAAAGTGCATGAAAATAACGGTACTATGCATGCCAAAAAGTGTTATAGATGGTCATTTTATTGCTCAGTGCAAAGAAAGAATAAATGACAAAGGAAAAGAAAAAAAGCAACGACGCAAAACGATCGTTTGCTACACTCGCGAGTGTGCAGAGTAACAGTAAAGTTACAAAATCGATGTGGTGTCTGAACAGTAGCGCCACTGCTCACATGTGTGTTAATAATAAATCGTGTTTTTTTTACTTTAAAGAGCATAATAAAAAATTCTTTTCGCCGACGGCATTGGTACTGTGTGAGTAAATTCGGGAAAATTTTGCATCAAATTAAAAACGTTTTGTACGTTAGAATATTGCAAACAAACTTTATATCTGTTTCAAAAGCCATGGCAAAGGGGTATAAAGTGGTGTTTAAGAGAGAGAGAGAGCCATAATAAAAGACACTCAAAATGTGACAATACTGCAGGCTCTAAGTGTAGTGACCTATTTACGATTGATGTGAAAATGGAAAAATGTATGTACTCAAATGCAAGTTGCAGTGAATTATGGAGATGGCATAATCATCTAGGCCATCTAAATATGGCAAGTTTAAAGAAAATGGCAAGTGATGAGATCGTACACGGTTTGAAATCGATCTAGAAAAACATAGACTTGAAAGGCGATGTGTGCGAAACTTGCGCGAAAAGCAAAATATGCGTTGGATCGTTTCCAAGGGCATCTGAGAGTCGCGCAAAAGAAGTGTTGAGTCTTGTACATACAGACATATGTGGACCAATCAATACGACGTCTGCCGGAGGGGCACGGTACTTTGCGACATTTATCGACGATTATTCGCCTTCTACTTTTGTGTATTTCTTGAAGTCTCGGGATCAAATACTAAAAGCGTTTAATGACTTTGAAGTGTAAAAAGCTAAAAGCAATCCGCAGCGATAACGATCGTGGTACGTGAGTCGTGAATTCAATCAATTCTTATCGGAAAACGGCATAAAAAGAGAGCTGACGGTACCGTATACCCCGCAACCGAACGGCGTTGCAGAACGCGCAAATCTCACGCTTGTTGAGATGGCCAGGAGTATGCTAATATATTCTGGTGCGAAAGAGACCCTATGGGGAGAGACAACACAGGCTGCTGCCTATTTGCGCAATAGGTCGGAGACAAAAACATTGATAGACAAGACGCCATATGAGATGTGGACCGGTAAAAAGCCAACCGTGTCACATTTAAGAATATTCGACTCAAAGGCGATTGCACTCAATAAATGCACAAAAAGAAGTTCAGGCCAAAGGGTAGCGAGTATGTAATGATAGGTTATTCGTTAACAAAAAAAGCGTATCGGCTGTATTGTCCAAAATCCGAAAAGGTGATTGAAAGTAGAGATGTTAAATTCTTGAAAAAAATATTTTGTCGAATCTGTGAGGGACAACAGAGATATAGCGTTATTTGGTGAATGTGTGCCACCAAATCAGCAGGCTCAAACAGCCAGTGTAGAATGCGGCAATAAAGAAATGCAGGCAGAAACAGGTATTGAGTCAGACAATCAAATGAATGAAAGTAACGAGACCGAAGACTGTGCGCGAAGCAATGAAGTGGAGTCACCCGAATTATGCGAAGTTCGAGGACCAGGTCGTACACAAAAGTTAAGGACTGGTAAGCCGGGGGGCCATACCAGGAAGGTATTTTGTACCCTTAATATGTTAAGAGTAGAGGATGTGCCAATCACCCCAAGTGTAGCTGATGCTATTAAATCAACAATGAGTAGAGAATGGTCAGCAATAATACAGAAGGAAATTCAAGCACTTGAAGCACGTGGCAATTATTTATTTATTATTTTTTTTATCTATTTTGAATATCACAATAACGATTAATACTTAAGTATCGCCATACTGATTAGTATCGAAGCTCTGGTCGCACATGAATTGTTTTCTTTCTTTCTGCATTGTATTCTCCTAAGTTAAGTTGCTCTCAATTCTTCAACAAGTAAAGACCCACTCGCGCATAATAAAGATAATCCATAATTAGAAACTGCGTTTGACTCTTCGTTCTGCCACGTTATTTACAACAATTTATTAATAAAGTTAATAAAATTAATAAACTTAAAAAAATAAAAAAACCAAATGGATATGACAGTGAACAAGAAGTGAACTCTGCTGCCACGATGACGCTGCTGTCCACAACATTCCCAGAGCTGTCAACCTGACCCTTTGGTGGAGCATCCATCAGCGATTCATTATTTGAATCCATGTTCAACTCTGAGGAGGACGCCACAGATGAGCTGGAAATTACAATGGTGGAAAAAAATTAAACAACACCCAAGAAATTTCACACACTTATATGTGAAATTTAGCGCCAATTCAGGAAGCATCAGCCGAAAGCAGTAGAAGTCAGTCTTCATTTCCCCTTCATCAACTGAAGCCGAACAGCAAGCAGCGATGAGCGAAAAAAAACAACGATAGCTGCACGCACAAACAACAAACCGCGCATCTCAAACAGACAATGCTTGCATTCAAAAAATTGGCACCAATTTCCCCTCACACACACTCTTTAGCAACTAATAATTGGGCAAAGAAGACACTTTCCCCGTCAGCAACACACTCACACACAAACACATTAAAGACGAGTGAAAACATAAACAGATTCAAACGCCAATAATTTTGGCGCGGAACAGTAACATGCATACAACAACAACAACCCAGCTACCACCACTACAACAAATTCAACAATAAGTGACAATACAATTGGATTACACACAATAACACAAACTACAATGCAAATTACCAACAAGGATAATAAAACAACCGCCAATAATAATGATTCAGCCAAGCTGTTTCCGCTATCAGCTTTTTGACTCAAACTTTTTTTGTTACAAACTTTATTGAATTTATTTAGACTAGAAGCCAGACGCTTAGTCTTTTCTATCAACACTTTGTTTATTAAAGGCTTGAAGCCTATTGCTAAACCATTTCATAACAAAAGTATCTAACGATCGATTACCGAAATGAAAGTTTGAAGCCACCGCTAAATCTTCTCATAACGAGAATAATTAAAAACGATCGATAAGCTAGACCTATGCGAAACAACTGATTGGCTGCAGCAGCCGGCCGATCAGCGAACGCCCTTTATCGAGGAAGAGAGAGTGAGCACAAATCGATTTGGATTTGTAATTAAGACTAACAATAAGCTATTTATATTAAGCCACGCAGGGCTCCAAATTCAAACATTTTAACAACTCATCAATTAAAGTTATTTGCGGTTGCTGCCAACACTAGCATCAACACAACGCCAATTCCACTGCACAAAGAAGTCTATTAACATCCCTCGCACAGGACTCAACCAAAATGAGCAACCTGACAAAGTTAGCTACTACCAATAACAAATTGGTACAAAGCTGAATGGGCAGAGTCCCGCTTCTGCTTCCCTGTGAGCTGGGAAAAATGACAACAGACCCTGGCTTAAACCCCACCAATATTTACCGCTCGCTACTAAAACGCAGATACGCTGATATTGACGAGCTCAATAATGAATTGCACCCCCTCCAGCAATTAATGCCAATTCCGGTTTTCAAGAGTGGAGCTGCCATTCGAATGCACCAGTCGGCAAGCCGCACCGACTATGCTAAAAAAAATGGAGAAACAATAACAACAACATCATGATGTAGAGCAACAATTCCAACTGTAACGCCAGCAACAACAGCAGCGAGAGCATGCAAACCTTCTACAGCAGAAGCATCAACAAACGCAAGACGTTTTGCAGCAAGCAATGCAATTAAAAGTGTATGCTCAAATAAATCAACATAAACACTATGACCGGGAAGAGCAGAATAAGCATCACCACCGACATCAACATACACAAAATGACGACGAATGCTCACAGAAGCCGAAAGACCAGCATAAGACTCTCTAGACAGGGTAACAAAGTATAGCCATAAAAAACTTCCTGCCTTCCGTCATTTCTATAATGCCTATCCTGGGCAAACTCGATAACTGCTCGGACGTAGGCAAATACGTTACAAGGTCTTGCGCAAACAGTGAACTACACATCCAAAGTGACGACATGAACACATTTAAGGCCATCCAGACAATCCTGGTTGAATACGAAGATTACACCACTCGACTTCATGTGATTGGCTGATTGAAAAACTAATGTGCTTGGGAGAATATACTTACCCTGAAACAACTGGACAGTTAATCAGTCGAAGTTGAGAGAAAAGGCGAAGCACAGTGTCACAGGGGCTAAGAATTTGGACACACAAAGCAACTACTGTAAACGTCCCTTCATCTCCATAAAAAATATGCTCGTGACCACCCATCCACTGAATGCACTAAACCCAGGCAAGAAGATCCAAAATGTGCGAACTGCGGAAACAAACACATAAGCTGCACAATCTTTAAGGCAGCTAGGTCCAGACTTCGGGCAAACAGAATTGCCCTGGAGGACTATCAAATCCAGCGGAAATGCGCTTTAATCCATCTCGCCAAAATCTGCAACCACCACGAACAAAGTTATCTGCCCTACAAGCTGCAGATGACCTACCTCAATTACCACCTGCAAATAAAAACAAAGATACATACAGTGACGTCTTACGCGGAGAGTTAGGAGTTGCAGGTGTAAGAAACCCAGCCGAAAATCATCTGGCCACGCTTCAACATAAACTACAACTCCAACAATAAACCCTGGCCCAAAGGCGCAAACAACACTCAACGGGAAAAAAAAACAGCAACAAACACTTACCTGACAAAGTAGCGCACTCTACAAAGAAAATGCGCAGTCCAATAAGACAATCAAGCGACGAACGGTGGACCTCCCCTCAGCAGCCGCAGCGCATCCATGAGCAGCATCTTCAACAATCACAAAAGATGCAGCGAAATACGGCCATGTTATCACGCCTAGAAAACAAGATTGACGAATTACTAAATGTGCTAATGCAATTCATAACAATACAAACCAAAAACAGCAATGCCACAAACGAAGCTACACACGTCCAGCAAAACCAAGAGGACATTGCACATAACAACCAGGAAAAGTCGTGGACAGATATGGACCATCTATGATTTTTTCGCTGAAGACTATAACAAAAAAAAAAAAAAGTTAAGGAGAAAAAAGAGAAAAGGAAAATAACAAATCCAGAAATTACTACAATACTTACCTGTATCACTGTATGGAAGTTCCCTTGGCGGTAAACATCCTTGTACGCTTAAAACTCTGCTCCCTGGTGTTGGCCAGTAAAATCAGAATTTACTGCTTACCTGGAAATAACAAGGAGAAAAGATTAATCAAATAAAAATAATACAATAATATAAAACATAAAATAAGAACTTCAACAAAGCCGCAAATAACTGATAACAAGAATAATTTTATAAATATCATAAAACACAACAACTAAAATAAAACCAAATTCGTCAACTTATACAAAATTAAGCAAACAAAATATCAAAATAATAATACAAATAACAAGTCCAACTCACATAATAAACAAACAAACCAAAACACATAATATTAGAATAAACAAATTAAACATATATTACAACACAACTCCCCACGGCATCAACACAGGCTGCAACTCCCCAACGCCTCCACTGCCACATCAGTACCTGAAATAAATTGACAAAATTAAAACAAATGCCAAATACAATAATTTCACTGGTAACAATTTACCCGTCCAAATGAGTTCTTGAAGTATCCCCTCCAGAGCTTCCAGATAGAGCGTTCCAACCAAATTCTTAACTGTCATTCATGAAAAAAAAATTCAAATAAAAGAATTAATAAAAATATGGAATATCAAATAAAATAATATTACAAAAACTACATCAATACCTATTTAAATAATCAAACAAACTAATACGTATAATATAATAGAAAACAAAATTAGATATATAATATTACACAATAATAAAACAAAAACAAATCCATAACTCATACAAATTATGTAAACAAAATAACAAAATAATGATACAAATATCAACAATAAATAATAAACAAACAAACTAAAATACATAATGTAATACTAACCAAAATTAAACACATTAAAATAAATCCACGCATTGATACGTGCACAACTCCCCATGGAGACAACATAGGCTGCAAATACAAAAAGAAAAAGGAAATCAAACTAGAATTAATGTATTTATAAAATAGTTGCAAATAACCACATTACTACAAATGACATTCCTGGACCACTGGAGTACCCAAAATTATGCTTCTATTATCTAGTGGAATAGAGTAACCTCCCCAATTGCCTCGACGGCCCCACCAGTACCTGGAATAAATTGACGAAATTAAAATAAATGCAATAAACACTACAAATAACTGATAACAAGGAACACCATAAAACACAACAACAAAACTAAAAACAAATTCAATAAATCGCTCAACATAAGCAAACAAAATAACAAAATAGTAATACAAATAACAAAACCAACTTATTTAATAAACAAACAAACTAAAACACATAATATAAAAATATACACATATGTGTATGTACATATGCAATTACTCAACAACATAAACAAAATAGCGCTACTCACATGATCAATGGACACTCAACGTATTGCCCAATGACGTATTGCCAAATTTGAGCGGAAGAATTGTGAAATAGGAGAGTGCAACTTCGGCATGAAAAAGCTGAGTTTGATACGCGTGACGAAAAGGCATTAGCAAGTATACTGCTGGGTGTATAAGTGTCACAGATAAGTTTCATTAAGAACTGTGTTTCGGCAAAAGAAGCTTGGGATAAGCTCGCCGGAGTGTATCAGCCGCGTGGACCTGCCAAAAAAATTAGTTATTATAATAGTCCTACCATCTGCTGTACATTGGTCCAGTTCCAATCATCTTTAGTTAGATGCTAAGCTTAAAAACAGCCTCCGCAACCACCGCATCCTCTGCAATACCCACTTCCACATCAAGGTCCACTCAACGATCCACAGGGCCAACCACAACCCAGAATCATATTGTGAAGATGTTCTTTTTGGACCGGACCAAGAAACATTTACTTTGGGGAAAATTTGGATGTTATTCCTTAGGGCTATGGCGTTAAACTGAAAATTGCTTCGGTTAAGGTTGTCAGAGAAGTCGGCTGTGCAAAACTACATAAATGAGTTTTCCGATATAGTGGACAAGCTAAAAGAAATTGATATGGAAATTTCTGAAGACATTTTGACAATTTTGTTGCTGTCGGGACTTGGAAAAAGTTTTGAAAATTCTGTCATCGCGATCGAAACGCGAGAGCAGTTGCCATTATTATCTCACCTTAAAATTAAAATTATTGAAGAAGGCGAGAGACAAAAAAAAAGCAACGAAGAAGCCGACAACAGTGGGCAGAAATCGTTTGTGTTGCGTACAAAAAACAGACCAGCAAAAAAGTGCACGAAAATACCGGTACTATGCATGCCAAAAAGTGTTATAGATGCGGACGTGAAGGTCATTTTATTGCTCAGTGCAAAGAAAGAATAAATGACAAAGGAAAAGAAAAAAAGCAACGACGCAAAACGATCGTTTGCTACACTCGCGAGTGTGCAGAGTAACAGTAAAGTGACAAAATCGATGTGGTGTCTGAACAGTAGCGCCACTGCTCACATGTGTTGTGATAAATCGTGTTATTTTTTTTCCTTTAAAGAGCACAATAAAAAAATTCTTTTCGCCGACGGCATTGGCACTGTGTGAGTAAATTCGGGAAAATTTTGCATCGAGTTAAAAACCGCTTTGTACGTTAGAGAATTGCAAACAAACTTTATATCTGTTTCAAAAGCCGTGGCAAAAGGGTATAAAGTGGTGTTTGAGAGAGAGAGAGAGCCATAATAAAAGACACTCAAAATGTGACAATACTGCAGGCTCTAAGTGTAGTGACCTATTTATGATTGATGTGAAAATGGAAAAATGTATGTACTCAAATGCAAGTTACAGTGAATTATGGAGATGGCATAATCATCTAGGCCATCTAAATATGGCAAGTTTAAAGAAAATGGCAAGTGTACGATCTGTACACGGTTTGAAATCGATCTAGAAAAACATAGATTTGAAAGGCGATGTGTGCGAAACTTGCGCGAAAAGCAAAATATGCGTTGGATCGTTTCCAAGGGCATCTGATAGTCGCGCAAAAGAAGTGTCTTGTGCATACAGACATATGTGGACCAATCAATACGACGTCTGCCGGAGGGGCACGGTACTTTGCGACATTTATCGACGATTATTCGCCTTCTACTTTTGTGTATTTCTTGAAGTCGCGGGATCAAATACTAAAAGTGTTTAATGACTTTGTAGTGTAAAAAGCTAAAAGCAATCCGCAGCGATAACGGTCGTAAGTACGTGAGTCGTGAATTCAATCAATTCTTATCGGAAAACGGCATAAAAAGAGAGCTGACGGTACCGTATACCCCGCAACAGAACGGCGTTGCAGAACGCGCAAATCGCACGCTAGTTGAGATGGCCAGGAGTATGCTAATATATTCTGGTGCGAAAGAGACCCTATGGGGAGAGACAACACAGGCTGCTGCCTATTTGCGCAATAGGTCGGAGACAAAAACATTGATAGACAAGACGCCATATGAGATGTGGACCGGTAAAAAGCCAACCGTGTCACATTTAAGAATATTCGACTCAAAGGCGATTGCACTCAATAAATGCACAAAAAGAAGTTCAGGCCAAAGGGTAGCGAGTATGTAATGATAAGTTATTCGTTAACAAAAAAAGCGTATCGGCTGTATTGTCCAAAATCCGAAAAGGTGATTGAAAGCAGAGAAGTTATATTCTTGAAAAAAGATTTTGTAGAATCTGTGAGGGACAATAGAGATATATCGTTATTTGGTGAATGTGTGCCACCAAATCAGCAGGCTCAAACAGCCATTATAGAATGCGACAATGAAGAAATGCAGGCAGAAACAGGTATTGAGTCAGACAATCAAATGAATGAAAGTAACGAGACCAAAGACTGTGCGCGAAGCAATGAAGTGGAGTCACCCGAATTATGTGAGGTTCGAGGACCAGATCGTCCACAAAAGTTAAGGACTGGTAAGCCGGGGGGCCGTACCAGGAAGGTATTTTATACCCTTAATATGTTAAGAGTAGAGGATGTGCCAATCACCGCAAGTGTAGCTGATGCTATTAAATCAACAATGAGTGGAAAATGGTCAGCAATAATACAGAAGGAAATTCAAGCACTTGAAGCACGTGGCAATTATTTATTTATTATTTTTTTTATCTATTTTGAATATCACAATAACGATTAATACTTAAGTATCGCCATACTGATTAGTATCGAAGCTCTGGTCACACATGAATTGTTTTCTTTCTTTCTGCATTATATTCTCCTAAGTTAAGTTGCTCTCAATTCTTCAACAAGTAAAGACCCACTCGTGCATAATAAAGATAATCCATAATTAGAAACTGCGTTTGACTCTTCGTTCTGCCACGTTATTTACAACAATTTATTAATAAAGTTAATAAAATTAATAAACTTAAAAAGAAGCAAATGGATATGACAGTGAACAAGAAGTGGACTCTGCTGCCACGATGACGCTGCTGTCCACAACATTCTCAGAGCTGTCAACCTGACCCTTTGGTGGAGCATCCATCAGCGATTCATTATTTGAATCCATGTTCAACTCTGAGGAGGACGCCACAGATGAGCTGGAAATTACAATGGTGGAAAAAAATTAAACAACACCCAAGAAATTTCACACACTTATATGTGCGAAAAAATGTAGCGCCAATTCAGGAAGCATCAGCCGAAAGCAGTAGAAGTCAGTCTTCATTTCCCCTTCATCAACTGAAGCCGAACAGCAAGCAGCGATGAGTGAAAAAAAAACAACGATAGCTGCGCGCACAAACAACAAACCGCGCATCTCAAACAGACAATGCTTGCATTCAAAAAATTGGCACCAATTTCCCCTCACACACACTCTTTAGCAACTAAGCATTGCGCGCAAAGAAGACACTTTCCCCGTCAGCAACACACTCACACACAAACACATTAAAGACGAGTGAAAACATAAACAGATTCAAACGCCAATAATTTTGGCGCGGAACAGTAACATGCATACAACAACAACAACCCAGCTACCACCACTACAACAAATACAACAATAAGTGACAATACAATTGGATTACACACAATAACACAAACTACAATGCAAATTACCAACAAGGATAATAAAACAACCGCCAATAATAATGATTCAGCCAAGCTGTTTCCGCTATCAGCTTTTTGACTCAAACTTTTTTTGTTACAAACTTTATTGAATGTATTTAGACTAGAAGCCAGACGCTTAGTCTTTTCTATCAACACTTTGTTTATTAAAGGCTTGAAGCCTATTGCTAAACCATTTCATAACAAAAGTATCTAACGATCGATTACCGAAATGAAAGTTTGAAGCCACCGCTAAATCTTCTCATAACGAGAATAATTAAAAACGATCGATAAGCTAGACCTATGCGAAACAACTGATTGGCTGCAGCAGCCGGCCGATCAGCGAACGCCCTTTATCGAGGAAGAGAGAGTGAGCACAAAGAGATTTGGATTTGTAATTAAGACTAACAATAAGCTATTTATATTAAGCCACACAGGGCTCCAAATTCAAACATTTTAACAACTCATCAATTAAAGTTCTTTGCGGTTGCTGCCAACACTAGCATCAACACAACGCCAATTCTACTGTACAAAGAAGTCTATTAACATCCCTCGCACAGGACTCAACCAAAATGAGCAACCTGACAAAGTTAGCTACTACCAATAACAAATTGGTACAAAGCTGGATGGGCAGAGTCCCGCTTCTGCTTCCCTGTGAGCTGGGAAAAATTACAACAGAGCCTGGCTTAAACCCCACCAATACTTACCGCTCGCCACTAAAACGCAGATACGCTGATATTGACGAGCTCAATAATGAATTGCACCCCCTCCAGCAATTAATGCCAATTCCGGTTTTCAAGAGTGGAGCTGCCATTCGGATGCACCAG
>JAWNKZ010000095.1:0-40114 GCA_035041615.1 Drosophila anomalipes
TCATAATAGTAATAATAATATATATTTATATTTTATATTTTTTTATTATTTTTTTATATTTTTTTATTTGAATGTTTCATTTCCATTTCTGTGTTTATTCATTCATTTATTTTCGACAGGCTAATTCATTCAAAAGTCTTCCGCTCATTGTAAGGGCGATCAAAGGTAAAGGTTGCTGTGTTGCATGTGGAATTCCCTCAGGCTATGCTCAGTCACGTAGACTTGTTTGTGTTGGAAGAGGCCATCATAGACGAAATCATTGCGTCTGGAAGGGGACATTACGGTCTCATACGCGGGCATTCATTTCCGGGTTGGTTTCTTGGTTATTGAATTTTCGGATGTGGCCTCAGCCGATTGTCTGAGAACCGTAGCGTCGCGGCTACAATCATGGAAGGGCGTGCACTGTGAATGCAAAGTTGAAGACGGTATACCGTCGCTCCACTGTATCACGCTATTCTGCCCAAGAAATGCGGATCGGACTACCGAATCTCCGTTGGTTCTGTTGAGGAACCAGAACAGGATCGTAACCGAAGGTGGAGGAGCCCTTCTGGTTATTGGGATAGACGAACTATCCAAGGATATTGTTGTAGGGAAGAGGCACCAAATCTCCTTCCGTTATAGGACCATCCCCATAAGCGGGCTAAAAAGAAGGATCGGAGCAACGCCACAGCCTGCTCCAATGGGCAAGGAGATTGTCAAAGTGGATATTTTTTCTACTACATCAGACTCTTCTGCCACAGAACAGAGCAGTCACACAGCGCAGCACGCCGACTTGTCGGAGGACCTCGTGGAGGACGAGGAGTTGGCAGAGGTTACGCTCGGCCAAGAAGAGATGCTGGGGGACGAGGATATCCCTATGCTGCAAGATGCTATTGTGCTTGCGTACTTCATAGGTAATGAAGCCTGCCCACCACCAGAAATAGAGAAACTGGTGGATTACTGCAGGAGAGAGAAGATGTCAGTACTCATCGGATGCGATGCCAATTATATATTTATTTATATTTAAATATGATCTAGAATTAGGCAATGTCGGATCTACACCGACATTTGTAACTAGAATCAGGGAGGAGGTGCTAGACATCACCCTGATTAGTCGGTCTCAAAAACTTCACCCTAGGGACTGGCAAGTTTCCCAAGAGGAATCTACGTCTATGTCTGACCACAGAATTATCGCATTTAAGTTACAATTAAATACGGATAGTAGTATAGCAGGCCGCAACCCCAGGAACAAAAATTGAGAAGGCTACAAGTCGACCTTAGAGCTCTACATAGCCAATGGACTATCTGGTACACCCAGAAATCCGTTTGAATTAGATAAGGCCATAGGTGATCTCAATAAGAGCATAATTAATGCTTTTGAGGACAATTGCCCGGTAGGGATATATGGAAAAATATGCCCCTTGGTGCTTTATACATCTCATAGCATAGACGGAAAATCATGGGCTACATCAGCAAAGATATTAAGATAGCTACACCTAATGGTAGTCAGACACAGGCTGACCTATGGGGTGATAGCATGGGGTGACAGGACGCGGCTGATCACCGTGAAGAAACAATTGCAAAAGTTGCAACGAATGGCCTGCGTATGAATGACAGGAGCAATGCGTACCTGCCCAACAATGGCCTCAATTAAGCTCACACCACTCCACCATACCATAAGGCTCAAGCAGAAAACCATGCTTTTGAGGATGATTTTGCTCGGATATTCCAGTCGTTCAGCCGGGAAGCCATTGTATCAGTTTACAGTGATGCCGTTTGGATTTTCGGTCGCCCCACAAACTATGTCCAAACTCATGGAAGTTATACCGGTAAATCTTAGAACCGAAATTTGCATTTACCTTGACAATCTACTCGTGGTACAGATACATTTGAAAGGCACAAGGCTGTCCTTAAGGTATTAGCAAATCAGCTATCACTAGCGGGACTTACTATTAACGTCGAAAAATCGTGGTATTGTCTTAAAGAAGTAAAGTATCTCGAACATATAATCGAAAAATACTAGACTCTTCAGTCCCAAAGTTAGTAAAGCAAGTGCGAAGCTTCTTCGGCAGTACAGGGTGATACCACAAATTTATTCCGAAATATGCCTCAATTACTATTCCAATTATTGATATTTTAAGGCAGTGACGCAAGTCTCTTTGGACAGACAGCGCAGCATGCGTTTGTAGACCTGATAAACTGTGTAGAAATAATACTACATTGCCCCAATTATTCACTGCCATTCGCTATCCATTGTGATGCAAGCCATACTGGTGTGGGTCGCCATTGAAAATATTGATATATTATTTTTCGTCGTATTGAGCATGCCTGTGGCGATCAAGTCGGTGATGATATATGCGGGAACCTATGGGTTCCCAAAGAACTAGTTCCAGAAGAAATATAGGAAAATCGTGATAGTCCAGTCGCTTCTCTTAGCGGTATAACTAGAACTCTTGAAAGAATCTGGCATCATCACTTTTCGTAAAATCGTATGTAAAAGAATATATTATAAAAGCATTAAAAAAAATTTACGGCTGAAGCAATCGATCGTTTTATAGATGAGGATGTATCTCATTCCTTCGGAGTTGCGGATATAGTATTGTCGTACAATGGTGTCCAATTTAAATGTCAAAAGTTCAATGCGTTTTTGCTAAAGAACTTCTGGGATGGTTCGGAAGGGGCTGAACGGAGGTCACCAGGCGGATCGCGGGTTGCGGATCGCGAACGGCTTCCTGCGTAGAGGTTAGCTGCGAATAATACCAGATTCCTCGTAAATAAGCAGTCCCGGACAAACACCGTACGATAAAGTTAATCGTGCTGACAAGGTGGCTATGTTGTCGCCTTTTAAAAAGAATGGCATCACACAACCCCTATGCGCTACTTACCTACCTCCATTCTATCCCCGCATCTCACTCCGGCCGGACTAAGGTGTCATTTGAACCGTGGCGGGAGTCAGCTCAGTCTCTACCAGTGGGCTTTGGCAAATGGCGACCGCATGTTCTAATTAGCTTTACCAGAATCTCAGCCCGGGTGGGCACATATTTCTCCGCAGCTTGTGGGAACGATTCGCTCTGCGGAGAATGTCGTCAGACGTATAGAGGACCGAGCCCTAGACGGGGAAAAGTTCCTCTCTAATAGTAGACCAACCTCCACACCGTGCTACTCCAGCACTATATAGGAGAGTGCCGCAGGCGTGAGAATGTAGTGGTTGGACCTTCTCGACTACCACGCCTGACATCGAATACTGTGAGGCAAGGCGTACAACGCCTAAAAAAGAGGGAGGAGTTGCTGGCACGGAGGGAACACTTCGGTGGGCTGGACAACCCGAACCGGCGGAAACTCTGCGGTTCGAGGGTCAAGTAGTATCTACGGTCCCTCCAGCAAGGACTCGCTTCGGACGAAAAAAAGGCAAAAGAGCATAGGGTAGCAGCTGCAGCACCAGCACCGGCATCGACTCCAAAGAGACGCAGCAACTAATGAGGAAGGTCGGTTGAAAGCTACAGACTGCTCAAAATGGCAAGGAGTCCGACGTTCCCACCATATCAGGCACTCCCGCCATAGGACCGAGCAGTAACCCTGCGGAGCTCGCCGACTTGTCGGAGGACCTCGCAGAGTACGAGGAGTTGGCAAAGGTGACGCTCGTTCACAAATATGAGCTAGGCGACGAGGACATCTCCATATCCTCACAGGAGCTGGCGGAGGAGCCGCAAGAAGAAGCAGCCTCAGCTGACGTTTATATGTCGAGCAGCAGTGACTGCATCAACCCCAGTTCCCAATCGCTTTGTCAGTTGGAGCCCCTCCTTTAGTGGGTGATTAAAGTCATCGATTCAGGGCTGGCTTAGGTCATCGATTCAGGGCTGGCCCAGGTCATCCACCGCGCTAAGGTAGCCTCAAATGTTTTATCAAGGATTTTTACCAAGCAACACCTTGGGCTAGCCATGGTATTAACGATGGCATTAAAAGCCTGTATACGACCGATTTAAAAGTAATCTCGGATAGGAGAGATCCTGTACACAGAGCATGCATTATGGTGAGGAAGCGTGTTTATTTTACTATACCTTACGAATTCCTCACAAGAGATTGCATTCCCATAGTATTGAAAGCCAATGATAGGAGACGAAACCTGTCCGCCACGAGAAGTTGAGCAAATGGTGGAGTACTGCAAGAAAGAGAGATGGCCGGTTGTCATCTAATGCGACGCACTCGATATGGGGCAGCAGCGACATCAATGTGTGGGGTGAGTGCCTGACAGATTTTGTATTAAAATATAATTAAGAACTCGACAATGTCGGATTTACACCGACATTTGTAACTAGAATCAGGGAGGAGATGTTAACATCACTCTGATTAGTCGGTCTCTAAAGCCTTACTTTAGGGTCTGGCATGTTTCCCCAAAAGAATCTATGTCTGACCATAGGAGTATCCTATTTAAACTACAATTAAATACGGATAGTAGTATAGCAGGCCGCAACCCCAGAAAAACAAACTGGGAAGGCAACAAGGCGACCTTACAACTCAACCTAGCCAATAGAATATTTGGTATATCCCCAAAGTAGGGAAAAAAGACATCACCAACCAAAAGTCCTTCAGACTCGTCAAGCTAAACATCGTTTTTACTGAAAACGTTGGAAAAGCTAGTGGACTATAAAATTAGAAGCACTTTGCTAGAGCAAAGACCGCTGCACCCAACGCACAATGCCCGCAGAGTAGGACACGGACACAGCACTTTATCAGCTGCGGCGTACTTTAAGCCCGGCCGTTCATAATAAAGAAGTAGCAATGTGTTCCTTCTTAGATATAGAAGGCGCTATGCCGATGACATTATTAACATAGCGCAAGGCAAACTTGAAAAATCACTCTGTGGCGTAGTCCAGTCAAAGCTGAAGATAACGAGTGACGGGTGTAAGAAGGTTAAACTCAACCTAAGCCCTACGCCATCGTCCCCTTCACTAGGCGACACAAGTTATAGAGAATGAGACAAATATGGCTTTCAGGAAGCCTATTAGAAGCAAGCCGGGAGGTAAAATACCTCAGAGTCACATTTGACAGCAGACTTAACACCCATGTGCAAAGTACGATATTAAAGTCCTCCAGGGTGCTCTATACATGTCGTAGCATAGCCGGAAAGTCATGGGGTATGTCACCAAAGACAATGAGATGGCTATACCTGATGGTAGTAAAAAATGTGCAGGCGACGTGCGAATACTTTTCAAAACTCTATAGCCATCATCGTGGAGAATTAAATTATTTATATGGTCTTCATTTAGGGCGATTGCTGCGGAAATGCCTTGAGTGGCGCAGTGCTTACGCAAACAAATTGATGTGTTATTTTTTATATTTATCATTTCCAGCTTATTTTAGTTGAGAAATAATTTATCAGTTCTATAAAATCTTCTATCAAAATTCTTCAGTTCGGACCTAACAACAGTTGTGAAACTTTCTGAGCATTTTCTTTTAAAGCCAGTGATTATTGTTGTGAAAGTTAGCTCCTCAGAGTCCTCGTCTGCAATCATATCCAAAGGACGCTGACCATTACTATCCCCTGCACCGCTTAATTTTCAATTGGGACATTTTCTAACAATATATCTTGACCTCCGGAATTGATATTTTCTAAATCTGAAGTATTCTGTTCACTTATGGAGGCTTGGCCGAAGCTTTCTATTAATTCCTCAAACAACTCGGCCTATTATTCAAGTGAACAGGCGAAGAAGAAGTCATTCATGCCGACCAATTTCACCGACCAACGGCGGTCATATTCTGGACAAGTCATATTCATATCAACTGCCATTATAAGCTGAGAGGCACGAAAACAACGCACCGTCGATTTCTAGAAAAGCTTGTAAGGTGTACTCCTTGGAGTATAATTGCTTTGTCTACGTATTGGAGGGCAGTATTCGTAGATCTGCTTTTCCTGTGGGCATGCTGGAACGCTGAGATAAGATTTGGGTCTATATAACTTTTAAGATGTAGACTTACGAGTTCCTCTAGAGTTTGGACGCTAGACTGATGGGTCTAACATTCATTGCAGTGGTATGTAATGGTTTGCCAGCTTTGGGTATAAAACTTATTAATGACTGAAGCCAAGTAGGTGGGGATTGGCTTGTCTTAAGAATTTTCTCGAAAATGTATGGCTGTTGGGCTGAATTTATATTGTCTTGAAGCTATTTATTGCCCATTTTAAGTTTTCTTTTCTAAGAGAGGGTTTCATTGATGTGATTTTTTGTACCTTAGGATAACGCGGCAAATAAGGATTGATGAGGATATCCAGTGAGTCTTTACTGGAATCAGACCAAACGTTGTCATTCCTTTAGAGATAAGCTAGTGTGGGGGTATTTATGTATAGCATTTTCCTCATTTTCGTCATTCTGCGATTTCACAGCGTTAAAGAGGGATCTACAACTTTGGCGAAGAGCGCCAAGTTGTGGTGTCCACCATGGGGGCTTCTTTTTAGGTGCGTGGGGGGCTGCTAATGGGACATGCTACCTTTAAGGCACTCTAGCACGCCCTTGTGAAGATGTCTGTGTGTTCGCACAGATTTTTCAGGGAATCTGGGGATGTTCCGACAGGATTCGATCTACTTTAGTTTTATAAGTATTCCTGTTAGTATTCTTTTGATTCAAGAAGTATACCTGTGATCAGAGAAGAATCGTCGGAGAATCTCCACCGTCTTAACTGGTGGCTATTAGTATGTGAAAGGAGGGTAAGGTCGATAACCTCTATACGATTTTGAATAATAAAGGTGGGAACATTTCCCATTTTACAGATTAAAT
The DNA here is from genome assembly GCA_035041615.1 of Drosophila anomalipes. Classification (NCBI taxonomy): domain Eukaryota; kingdom Metazoa; phylum Arthropoda; class Insecta; order Diptera; family Drosophilidae; genus Drosophila; species Drosophila anomalipes. Next base: position 6,750 of record JAWNKZ010000095.1, read on the forward strand.
CATTAGTATTAAGGATGAATGCTAAGAGTGACCCATCCCTCAGGTTTGTGTCCGTGCTACCTCACTGAGAGTGATGTGCATTAGTATCACAGCCTATGATTATGTCAATTTTTTGCTTCTCGCATTCCTCGACGAGAGATTTAACGCTATCGTCTAGTGGTTGGTCAAAAAAGCTGGGAAACCAACACATAAGGGCGCTAAGGACTTTATTTACTCATTTATATTAACACGAGAAGAATTCATAAGTCTCGACCATATACAGTGACTCACACCATATTTCGGACAGTGTCTAGCAAAAATTTTAAATGCGTGCCATAAACTAATTACACATTATTTTTCAAAAATTCCAAAGACCGATGGCAGGTACATATATTAACCACCAAAATGAATATATGACCCCAATAAACTGGGGGTTTCCCACCCGCAAGGTCGGGTTATGTAAAAAAGTACCCAAATTTATGGTCACTGGTTATTTCGAACAGTGGCATTATGGACACCTGGGTGCCATAAAACCCGGATTTTTTACGTCAGGTTGATTATTTTCGGTATAAATAGACCAATCCTTCGTAGTCAGATTAGTTATATCCTGCATCCTGGGTGCAATCAGCCAACAAGGACTATGGGCAAACGGACCACCATTGAACAACGGAATCTCATCCTGGAACACTTCAAGATCGGATATTCACAACGCCAAATAGCTGAAATGGTCAATCTAAGCAAGTCAACTGTATATTATATCATTCGGCACTTCGTCGACCAAAATCGGATAGAGGACAAGGGCAGAATTGCACCAAACAAGATTTTCACCGAACAGGATGAGCGGAGGATCATCAGGAAAATAAGGGAAAATCCCAAGCTATCGGCTCCAAAACTGACTCAACAGGTGGAGGATGAAATGGGGAAAAAGTGCAGTGTGGAGACTGTGCGCCAGGTTCTGCGCAACCATGACTTTCATGCCCGAGTACCACGGAGGAAGCCCTTTATAGGCGCAAAAAATAAAGGAGTTAGGATGACGTTCGCCAAAACCCACTTGGACAAGGATTTGGAGTTCTGGAACACAGTCATATTTTCATATGAGTCCAAATTCAACATTTTTGGCTCGGGCGGACGGAATTATGTGTGGCGACAGTCCAATACTGAGTTGAGTCCCAAAAACCTAAAAGCAACAGTGAAGCACGGAGGAGGAAGTGTCATGGTATGGGCATGTATCTCGGCAGCCGGCGTCGGAATTTTGGTGTCCACTGAAACAGCAATGGACAAGAATGTGTACCTCAATATATTAAAGGAAAATTTACTCCAAAGTGCCGAGAAGCTAGGAATCCGACGTACTTTCCGGTTCTACCAGGCCAACGACCAGGACAACAACCAAGCATAAGTCCGGATTAGTACAGTCCTGGCTTATCTGGAACTGCCCCCACATGATAATTCCATTGGCCCAGTCTCCAGATTTAAATGTTGTTAAAAATTTGTGGGTTCTGATGGAAAATAACATCAGGAATCACAGATCCGATCTCAAAAATGCTCTGCTGGAGGAGTGGAGCAAAATCAGCCCAGATACTACCCGGAAGCTGGTATCTTCCATGAATAACAGGTTAAGGGAAGTTGTTAAGGCTAAAGGATATCATACTAAGTATTAACATCCTTATTTAAGTTTTTATGCGTAAAATATGTTACTTTTTTTAAGACTGTTTGAAATAAGTGTTGACATGTATTTTGGATATTTTTTCAGATTTTGACTAATTTTAATTAATTAACTAATATTTTAATAAAAACTAAAGTTTATTTTTCAAACGTGATATAACATGCAACAAATTGGCATTTAAACATTTTGCGTTTGTTTCTTTGTTTAAACTTTGTAGCACTTTAAAAATTTTGCTAGGCATTGTCCGAAATATGGTGTGAGTCACTGTACATATCTATGGGTCTGATACTGTCAAAGCTCTCCATTCCGTGTTCAACATAAAAGAAAGATAATATCCTCCTAACGTCATTACACAGGCGATAACTGTAGCTCCGTTTGACCTGAAGAGCCCAGAGGGTCTGATCAATCAATTGCTTACGTAGCTCGCCAAATCTCTCCCGGTATGTCATTAAAGAAACGCCACAAAGGGGGACGTATGTGGTTGATGTTGTGGTTATTTTCAGAGGAAAGTACCCCCAAATTTATGTGACCTAATGATAAGTAGATTAAAAATACTGTCATCCTGGGCTGGGGGTAAATACCACTAAAGCAGATCTTGTTCTCTTCTCTTGTCCCAACAGATTGAAATAGAAATTTCCCTTTTTAAAATAAGTGTTACGACTGAAATTTTTGGCACAATATGTTTCTGCCCGAAAGGTTTAGTAATAAAGGAGTACACAAACAAAAGCCATATTCGGCCTCCTATTACACCGGCTGTAAATCGTTCTGGTGCTTCTCCTTCCAATGTTGCCCCAAAGAACTAAAACTCTATCTCTTTTATCACAATGTCAGAGGGCTTAACACTGAGGTTTCTAAACTATATGTTGATAGTCTTTCTTTTGAATTTAATATTCTAGTATTTTCCGACTAAGTAGTAATTAGAACAACTTGCAGCTATAAGAGGTGAGCGTGGATTATACCGATTTTTGAAGGACATCGCCTTGTTGGTGACCTACAAATCAAATGTGGTGACTGTAGCCTTAAAATTGTGGGAGATATATGGCTTTGCGAATATCGATTTTAACGATTTCCTAGCCCCTAGTGGACGTAGCACTCGAATTTTTACACGTTGTCTGACGCGGGCACAGACCAGTATGTGTTCGACGTTTCAAGTCTCTATCTCTAAGGGTGTTGAAAAAAGTTGCGCTCATACAGACGAACAGACAGACGGACAGTCAGTACGACAACATGACAACATGAACCAACATACTATGATACCTTCGGTGTTAAAATATAAAAATATCAGATAATACGTCCTCATTTTTGCATAATGGAATAATAAATTAAGTTTAAGTAGAAAACCTAAAAGATAAAAGCTTTAAAATCCAAGAAGAAAAACCAGCGTTGGAAGGCCTTCCACCCCATTGGGAAAAATGTAAGTCAAAAATCTCGTTTACCAAAATTGGGTCTAGTATGGTGCTAATTAACGTACATCCGTGCATAGCATTGTAAATATGTGAAAGCCTATTATTGTTACATTTTTATGCGAGCACACGAACTTTTCCAAGTACATATTTATTATTCAAATATATGCAAAAATCAACAATAATTCCCCAAACCCTAACATAAAAATAAAAAGAAAAGAGTCATGAATATATATTTCCATGTAACTTTAAGCTTGCACTTTTATCCAGACTAAGTTTGCAGTTTTGTCCAACTTGAGCTTGCAGCATATCCAAAGCTAAGCTCGTAGCTTTAACCAAGCGGTGCTTTCGGCTTATCTTAAGCTATGAATGCAACTTAATTTAAAGAAAAACTTAAACTCAGAGGCACGTGCGCAATAAATAGAACCAATAGTAAGATTTGCGCTTGACTTGTAATTCAACGCGGATAAGTGGCCACAAAAATATTTGCACTCTCAACACTTCAAGAATAAGGGTGGATGTAGCCAAATTTTTGGAGTACGATCTTAGTAATTTAGATTCCAAGTTTGGTAACTGCAGCTCTTAAATTGCGGGAGATATACGCTTGTATCGTTTTTGGGGGAGACGGTTCCTAGTAATCTTCCTTCCAAGTCTGATAACTTTATCTGTAAAGTTGCGAGAGACATAGGCTTTTATCATTTTTAGGGGCAGGGGTGGGTGTGATCCAATTTTTATCGATCTCTTAGGGGAGCTACTAGTAACATACTTTTAATATTTGGTAACTCAAGCTTACAAATTTTGGAAGATATGAGGATTTCAGATTTTTAGGGCCAAATCTCGTTGGGGCGGTGGTGTGAGCGTGGCTTGCAAATTGATATGCCTGTCCTTGGATGAGGCTACCTGCAAGTTACCTTCCAAGCTTGGTTACTCTATCTTTAGAATTGTGGGAGATATGCGGGTTTATCGATTTACACTTTCCGAAATATCGACATTGGCATTGGGACGTAGTGTGAGCATGGCCATAAATACCTAATTTGACGGCTCTAACTCAAAAACTACGGAAGATATAGCCATTTGAAATTTTTATGGGCGAGAGGCGTGGGGGACAGAGAGGCAGACAGCATGACGGACATTGCACAAAACCAATATAGTATTGATTCCTTCGGTATTAGAGGATAAAAACAAAAAATTAAGCTCGCCTATTGGACAACAGACAACAAGTGCGAAGACCAATAATAAAATCTTTATGCCGCAGTCAAACCGGCAAATTAATTAATTAATATAAATAACAAGTCCTAACTTAAAAAATACTATCAGAAAAGTCATTTCTCCGTTTAAAGTGAGTGCTCAATTATCAGTAGTGAAAAAACGAAGAAAATGCACATATGCATATACTGTAACGAACACGTTGAAGTGTGCAGTAAACTGGAGGCGTACTTTGCCTACAGGGTCGACTGTGCTCAGTGAAAATGGGGTGGGTGCTTTTCCTACCTAGGAAGCTGCCGTATCACATAACTAAAAAATAGTAGACAGAATGCTAAAGGAATGGGATAAAACAACCAGACAGAAAAGCTAACAGAATCCACTAGTGGTATATTTAGATCGAATAACAGAGATGTCGATGTTCTTCTTCTTTTACCCGCCCAACCTGCAAAGACTAATGTGGTGCCTTTACCCTGATTAGAGATGCAAAACCATATTTATCTCAGGGGCCCATTTAACTATTTTAATCCATAATTAATTCCTTATATACTTCATACTTTATGCCAATCAGATGTTAGGTTTGCGTCCGAGACTTCGGCACTGACCCGTCTTTAAAGGGCCGGTACCGCTGCACGTGAGCACTGTACTGATGTAGTCCCCGTATTGCACACCAAACAGATTAACAGCAAGTTAATTGTTAACGGCAGCAATACGCTTGTCGCGCTCAAACTTTCCAACAGTGCAGCTTTAATTACAGAAAGGGCACTGGCACACTGTAAGTGATCACAATTTGAATCATTGGTGTAGCCGCCCTGGCACAATTTGCTTATGGTAGCCGCCACGTTTCGGGAAGACGCCTATACACCAAAACATCTTTTAAATAATATGCTATGACGGGTTTTTATAATATATTTACACAATTTCTATCCAATATTGGTGGGGACGCACTTTTCACCGCTTTCTTTTAATTAATATCCATAAAATGAGTTTTAATATGACGATGCCGCCAAGCTTTTTTTTACAATTAGAAAATTGTTGCCCATGTCGTCAATTGCAGAAAGGACGGATTTAATCTAAGTCTGCTAGATGATAAAAGCTGAAGAAAGGTGTTCATATGAACTATCATAAGTTTTTCACATGAAATGAGCCTTACCCTCTGTCATTCAGGTCTTCTAAAATATATAGCGAGTTTCTAACCTTTTCTTAACACGAACTTTGGTTCCAATAGGAGCTAGCTTTGCATTAAAATTAGCGGACGCATTACTTAATACAACGTTTCGTTTAATAAATATTTGTCCAACTTCAAATGTACGTGGCCTCGCACGTAAATTATATGTGGCTTGATTTGTATCATAAGCCTTATTCATATGTTTTTGGATATCCGAAAGTAATCTTGCAAACTCGCCAGCTCGATTTAATTTGATTGAGCCTTCGTTTAGTAGATTCAAATTTTAAGTAATCTTTCCCATGAGTGAGCATATGTTTTCCAAACACAACGAAATAGGGTGACTGTCCAATAGACTGGTGAAAGTGGTTAAAGAGCAGTTTACTGCTTAGATACAAATCCCAATCTTTCTGATCGTGTCGTACATACGATGTTAAGGCAGCTTTAATCGACTGATTAACTCGTTCTGCAGCATTTGATTGAGGTGAGTAAGCAGCGGTATAGATATGCTTTACACCATGCTTTGAGAGAAATCCAGTGAATTCATGGCTTTTAAATTGAGTTCCATTATCACTTACAATTATCTCAGTAAAACCAAAACAATCGAAAATTTCCTCCTTCAAGTAAGAAACTGTAATCTTGGAGTTAAATTTCCTTACAGGTTTTTGGAATGTAAATTTGGAAAAGTGGTCCAATACAATAAGAATTCCAATATTTCTCAATCTTGTACGTGGGTAATGTCCAATAAAATCTACGTACAGTCTTTGGAATGGCCTCTCACTTATGACTTGATTACCCATTCGATATGATTACCCATGGATATTTCGAAGCTTTTGCATAATTCACAGTTTCGAATATACGTGCGAATGTCAACAACCATTCGCCGCCAATAAAACTTGCGACTTATTAGTTCTAAGCACTTGGCTATACCACTATGAGAAGAAGTAGGTTGACTGTGAGCGGATTGGATCACACTATCACGCAATGCCATGGGAACAACAAGCTTCCAAGACTCGGTATTACAATCTGTCTCATTATGAACAAAGTCTGTACGGTGGTAAATATATTCATCCACAACTTTGAAATCAGGTAAATTGGCTTTAACATAATGCTCCTTTAGTTCGACATATTCAATAGACTTGAATGCATCTGAGCTTAAGTTAATGTCCGGTTCAAGGTCTATGGCTGCTATTTCATCTTCATATGATCTAGACAATGCATCAGCTACAATATTTTCACTGCCTTTGCAATGTTCTATACTAAAGTTAAAACCCTGTAGCTGTATAGCCCATCTTGCGAGTCTGCCATTTAAGTCTTGTTGATTCATTAGCCAACGTAAACTTGCATGATCGGTTACTACTTTAAATTCGTGACCTTAAATGTACATACGAAATCTCTTTATAGCTAAAACTACTGCTAAATACTCTAGTTCTGTCACAGAATAATTACGTTGTGGTTTATTAAGCTTCTTTGACATATATGCAATCGGACGTTCTACTCCAGACTCGTCACATTGTGCTAGGACTGCGCCTACTCCGTTTATAGAGGTGTCGCATTTTAACACAAAGGGTTTGGCGTAATTTGGATGGACGAGAAAGGGTGCAGATTTTAGTTGTTTCGTTAATTCATCCAAAGCCTTTTGTGCATCCTCATTCTACTCTAAAGTTTTTCCTTTCAATAATTCAGTTAAAGCGAATCTAATATCCGAATACTGAAAGAGGAATCTTTGATACCAGCTGGTCATACCCAAAAAAGGGCCTAAGCTGACGTTTTGTTTTAGGTATTGGAAATTCTGAGACAGCCTGAATTTTATTTGGATTTATTCTCAATACGCCTTCACCTACAATATATCCTAAATATTCCACTTTCTTTAGACACAATTGACGCATGTTAACGTTTATCGTGAGATCAGCCTTTCGAAGTTGCGTTGCTACTTCTGCCACGTGAGACAAGTGCTCCTCAAAGTTGGAGGACAGCACTAATAAGTCATCCAAATAAACTAGTACGTGGGACATCATGGTATAAGGTGTGACTTGATCCATAAGTCTGCAAAATGTTTGAGGAGCATTCGTTAATCCGAATTGCATCCTGGTAAATTGACACAACACTCTGTGTGGGACAGTGATCACAGTTTTTTCTGTTGACTTGGCATCCAAACAAATCTGCCAGAAAACGTCTTTTAGGTGAATTTTGGAAATACACTGAACAGGTGGAAGACAACTTAACAGTCCTTCGATTAGAGGGGAAGGATATGCATCCTTAACTGTAACTGAGTTTAGCTTCCTTGAATCTAAACAAATTCTCACTTTACCTGGCGTCAGAACAAGAACAGCCGGAGAGTACCAAGCAGAGATAGGGGCTTTTTCAAGGACTCCTAACTCAATCATTCTATCGATTTCCGTCCACATCTGTTGCTCTTTAGCAGGGGGCAACGGATAATATCTTTGCTTGATGGGCTTAGCACCACCAGTATCAATACTGTGTTCGATTAATGAGGTTTTTCCTATCCCATCTCTTTCCGAGGGGGGAAAAAAATTTACAACAGCTTTTAAGCGATTCCTCTCGGTAGAATAAGACAAATATTATTAGACGTTTGATCACTGCAGTTTAATTCGCTTATTACAGTCGTATTAAATATTAATACCGAATGACTTCCAAAAATCCATTCCACAGATGATGTCTTGTGTGATTGAAGGTACAATCATAAATTCAACTTCTTTCTGTAGTAAGTCATACTCTAACGGAATAAGACGTTGACCATCTGCAGTGCGAACATTGGTTTTTTTTAAACTTTAGTCTGCTGCATGCAATCGGGCCAATTGTCCTCCGATCACGTTTTTATTAACACCACTATCCAATAATGCTAAATTGCTGGGACAAAAAACGTCATAAGATTTATATATGGACGTGAATCATTACAGTTGCGGATGGTAGAGACAACTGGAATGTTCTTTAGCGTCCAAAATTCATTCATTCTAACTGAAGAACGAGTTTTGGGAAGCGAATTTATTTTCAAACAGAATATTTCCGCTCTACGCTGGTAATATTCTTTCAATTTGAAATGCATCGGTTTGAATCCTACATTGTTAGGAATTTGTGGGGTACCAATTGAGTCTTTTTGATTGTTTGATAGTTGATCCGAGGCTGTAGGTGGATATCCACTGATTATGCTCGGTGGACATCATGTTGCAAGTTTTCCGATACGGGGTTGCACTTAGGACATATCGGTTTTTAAGTATCAAGACGGCCACAACCATAGCAATATACGCATCTTATTTTTATAAAATCTTGATATCTATGACCTATCTCATCACAATTCCTACATTTTATTCTATCAACTGATCGTATTGCATTTATCTCGGTTACCTCAGCGGAATCAGTATGGGGAGTATCTATCGATTCTTCCTCATGCATGACTTCATTAAGAAAACGCCTGGTGTTAGTTGGCCGAGGCACAGGTTTTGAAGACATACTTAAACAGAATTGTTCGTGCTTGTGACATTCAGTTCGAAGGGTTGCTATATTGGGTGTAGCTACATAAAGTAGTTCTAACTTCAATTCAGGCTTAAGATTTCTTTTAATATTAGCCACCAATTCCCGATCTGTCATTGGTTCTCGCAGTGCATCGGCAATACACAGGATAGCATCCAAAAATTGATCAAAACTTTCTCCATTTCGTTGTTTACGAGATCGTAACGAGATTGAATCTTTTATCTCCTCATCCGAGCGTTGATCTCTATATAGTTCACGCAAGGCATCGCACAGTTGAAACCGCAAGTAGAACTGTAATGCAGGTCCACAGAAGAAAATATTTGCAAATTGATAAAGCAAATTTCAATTTCCGTTCAGGCATTGGTCGGTCAAGCGGTTGATCCGGTAAATAAAATCTTCGACGAAAATTCCTGACATTAAAATTAATATTAGCCTGTGCTCCAGAGTTGTTTCGTTGGTTATTGGATCTGGTATTAGGTATATTCCTAGGTGTGGCACCAGTCCGAAGGCCATCTCGAACTGTTCGAGGAACTTGAAAGGGCTGTTCCAATGACTGACTTTCGACGTAATTTAACTGGGAACGTGTACATGGCTGTCTACACGACGGACATGTTTCATTAGTACGTAACCAGTTTACCAGATAAGCTCGATGGAATTTATGTTTGCAAGAGGTCTCCGCAATTTCAGTATTAATCAAGACTGGGTCTCTACAAATATTACACGACACTATATCAGCATTTATGCTAGCTGCTATATCTTCGTTATTTCGCTGCACTGTCATTATAATAAATGGTATATGTTAACTAACGAATATTCAAAATTTACGTTAATCAAAAATCCAAAAATAGTTTTATATTTCAATTTATGATACTAGATTTAGAAAACGGTATTAATATTTAGTTAGCAATCAAACAATAGGCGATAAGCGAATAATTAATTAATTTAATTTAAGCATTTTTTCTTTCGTATTTATTGATTTTTGGTCAGGCATCGCAAAACTGACAGATTACCCTCAATTCCTAAGAATTAATAATACACACTGACCTATTTCAAAAATTGGATGGTGGTTGATTTGAGGAAAGGGAGAATTCAGATAGGTTAACGGTTTTGTGGGGATTTGGAGGAATCTATACGAACGAAGTAACCGTACGAAGTAACCGTACAACGTTATTCGTAGACCCATACGTTGGGCACCAATTATTTATGTAATGAACACGGTGAAGTGTACAGCAAACTGGAGGCTGACTCTGCCTACAGGGTCGACTGTGCTCAGTGAAAATGGGCTGGGTGCTTTTGCTACCTAGTAAGCTGCCGTGTCACATAACTAAAAAATAGTAGAGAGAGTGCTAAAGGAATGGAATAAAACAACCAGACAGAAAAGCTAACAGAATCCACTAGTGGTATACAGTGACTCACGGCTGAGTTTGACCAGTGTGTAGCAAAAATTTGAATTGCCTGCCATAAACTAATTATACATTATTTTTCAAAAATTCCAAAGACCGATGGCAGGTACATATATTAACCACCAAAATTAATATATGACCTCAATAAACTGGGGGTTTCCCACCCGCTAGGTCGGGTTATGTAAAAAAGTACCTTAATTTATGGTCCCAGGTCATTGTGACCTGTGGCATTATGGACACCTGGGTGCCATAAAACCCGGATTTTTTACGTCAGGTTGATTATTTTCGGTATAAATAGACCAATCCTTCGTAGTCAGATTAGTTATATCCTGCATCCTGGGTGCAACCAGCCAACAAGGACTATGGGCAAACGGACTACCATTGAACAGCGGAATCTCATCCTGGAACACTTCAAGATCGGATATTCACATCGCCAAATAGCTGAAATGGTCAATCTGAGCAAGTCAACTGTATATTATATCATTTGGCACTTCGTCGATGAAAATCGGATAGAGGACAAGGGCAGAATGGCACCAAAAAAGATTTTCACCGAACAGGATGAGCGGAGGATCATCAGGAAAATGAGGGAAAATCCTATGCTATCGGCTCCAAAACTGACTCAACAGGTGGAGGATGAAATGGGGAAAAAGTGCAGTGTGGAAACTGTGCGCCAGGTTCTGCGCAACCATGACTTTCATGCCCGAGTACCACGGAAGAAGCCCTTTATAAGCGCGAAAAATAAAGGGACTAGGATGACGTTCGCCAAAACCCACTTGGACAAGGATTTGGAGTTCTGGAACACAGTCATATTTTCATATGAGTCCAAATTAAACATTTTTGGCTGGGACGGACGGAATTATGTGTGGCGACAGTCCAATACTGAGTTGAGTCCCAAAAACCCAAAGGCAGCAGTCAAGCACGGCGGAGGAAGTGTCCTGGTATGGGCATGTATCTCGGCAGCCGGCGTCCGAAATTTGGTGTCCACTGAAACAACAATGGACAAGAATGTGTACCTCAATATATTAAAGGAAAATTTACTCCAAAGTGTCGAGAAGCTAGGAATCCGACGTACTTTCCGGTTCTACCAGGCCAACGACCAGGACAACAACCAAGCATAAGTCCGGATTAGTACAGTCCTGGCTTATCTGGAACTGCCCCCACATGATAATTCCATTGGCCCAGTCTCCAGATTTAAATGTTATTGAAAATTTGTGGGCTCTGCTGGAAAATAACATCAGGAATCACAGATCCGATCTCAAGAATGCTCTGCTGGATGAGTGGAGCAAAAACAGTCCAGAAACTACCCGGAAGCTGGTATCTTCCATGAATAATAGCTTAAGGGAAGTTGTTAAGGCTAAAGGATATCATACTAAGTATTAACATCCTTATTTAAGCTTTTATACGGCAAATATGTTCCTTTTTTTAAGACTGGTCAAAGTCAGCGGTGACATGTATTTTGGATATTTTTTCAGTTTTTGACTAATTTTAATTAATTAATTAATATTTTAATAAAAATTAAAGTTTCTTTTTCAAACGTGATATAACAGGAACCAAATTGGCATTTAAACATTTTGCGTTGGTTTCTTTGTTTAAATTTTATAGCACTTTAAATTTTTTGCTAGGCACAGGTCAAACTGTATATACATAGATCGAAGAACAGAGATGTCGATGTTCTTCTTCTTTTACTCGCCCAACCTGTACAGACTAAAGTAGTAGGGAAATGGGGATTCTATGACAGGAAGTGGCTTATTGCTTTTGATTTTTAATTGCTTCATTATTGGAGTTAATTTATTGCTTTTGGGTGGGGTAGTGACAGGTGTGTAACCTTTTTTTTAGAAAAATGTGTAGTTTTGGATCACGTATGAGACATTTATGATCGAAGGGTACAGATTTATGGCTGACCCTTTTTTATTGTGGGTTGACATGAGGTGGAGGATCGCTCAGCAGCACTTGTGTGTGCGTACGTGATTGTGGTTTTAAGGAGGATATTGTGTGCTAGGCGTGTAACCTGTGTGCTAGAATCAAATGGAAGATCAGGTAGCAGCTGCCACACTGTGCATGTACATGAATTGATTTTTGAGGGTGGGTGCAATGATCAGTGGAAAGGTAATACTCGCTTCTCTTTTGTAAATGTTTGTCAATGTGTAGAACTCATAGAACACCTCACACCTGAATATTATTTTCCCACACAATAATTAAAGTATTATTGGTGTAAGTTGTTGTTAAGTACGTACTTCGCACGTACGTTTGCCATGTGCTGGTACCTTCTTCGTGGTTTGGCTCTTTCCCTTTTTACACTACACTCAGTTTGAGTGACCCTCCTTATGATAATTTCACAATAATTTGAGCCTGTGTTGCTTTGTGCACCTGCGGGCTTCATACCTAATATTTTAGATTGTGATTTCTAAAACCTTAGTAGTTTTCGAACTCTACAATCGTCAACTCGGGTGTGGTGTGCCTTCAAAGTGTCTTCAAACCAAAACAAAAAAAAACAATTAAAATGTTCAACAAGAAGAACAACTCTGTGAACGCCATCGAGGGATTTAACTATGTCTCCCGGAACAACTTGGCTCAAGGACATGCATTTGATATTTCATCTGTCAAAGATAATTCAGTGTCTGGGTACATTCTTGAGGTAGATCTTTTGTATTTTTTGATGGCAAAAAATAATTTTGAAAAAGACTTTTTCAAATTATTAAATAATGCTGTTTATGGAAAAACGATCGAAAACGCAGAAAAACGTAAAGACATCAAACTGGTCACATCGTGGGAAACCACAAATCGCAATAGATTAAGTGCTCGTGCCCTCATTGCAAATGCCAATTTCCATAGTTCAGCCCAATTTTCAGAAAATATGTATGCGATTCAAATGAATCGTCTCCATAACGTGTATGATAAGCCTATGTACTTAGGTTTTACAGTTCTCGAATAATCAAAATGGCAAATGTATGATTTTCATTATGATTACATGAAGCCCAAGTATCAAGAGAAAGTTTCATTGAATTTTGGATACAGACTCATTCATATATTCCATTGAGACTAAAGATTTCTTTAAAGATATTGCGGAAGATGTAGAAATGAGATTTGATACATCTGACTATCCGGAAGAGTTGTCAAAAAAAATATGGGATCAGAAGGTGCAATAAGAAAGTGTTAGGAATGATGAAAGACGAAAACAGTGGGCAAAGAATATTTGGAGTTTGTTGGTCTTAGGGCCAAAATGTATTCATTGTGTCTTGAGGGAGGTGGATGCATCAAAAAGTCAAAAGGAGTTAAAAAGTCTGCGTTAGATAAGTTGACTAGAAATAGCTATAAGCAATGTCTATTTAAAAAAAAGACATTTTGTGATAGCATGTTGATGTTTAGATCTAAGATTCACAATTTGTATACACATAGAATAACAAAAACAACTTTAAGTTCTAGAGATGATAAGAGAAAAATAAAAGAAGATGGAATAAATACATATGCCTGGGGGCATTATAGAATTAATTCATGGTAGTAAGGAAAAAACAAAAAATAGATAAATAAATAAATGATTATAAATTAATTAATAAGCAAACAATCAAAAATGTTAGTAAAACTAAGTGAAAAAAAAAACAATGAATATTTTACCCCAAAAAGAAGTACATGTGTCTCTTTTATTTTAATTTATACAAGCTGAAAATGTAGGGTATTGACATGAAGAAGAAGAAATACCAGAAGATATATATATATATATATATATATATATATATATGAAATGAATAAATGAAATACAATTGATTAAATTTAGTATTAAGATAATTTGTATTTATTATTATTAAATATTTTTAATAAAGTTTAAAAAATCTGGTGAATTTTCATTCCTCAGCAATGGGCTCCTCGGCAAGAAGCTCAGCGAAGGTGGGCTCCATTGTTTGCCCCTCCTCGGTTACATCGATGGTGGTTTCAAGCTTTTCAAGCTTTTGCTTCTTGTGTATCGAACCGTCCTCCTCCCCCCCAATTTTTCGTTTCTCTCTGGGAGAAATTTCTAGAAGCTTAATCCATTCCGATTGACTCAGTTCTGATGTGAATTAAGGATTCACTGCGTTAGCTACTTCTCTACTTGGAATCGGCCAGGTCATCAGCTGTCCCAAATGAAAATCCATTGAATTTACATCGTCATCCATGAAGTTGAACAGCTCCCGAATGTTCCTCGACATATTTTTGAATGAGATACTTGTATTCAAGACGCTCTTTTATATCCGAAATTCCCTATACTGACTACCGAAAACCTTAATGCACATGTCCGAAGGTTTAAAGGAAATTACTGACAGGTTCATCACAAATCAACACTGTTCATGAAATTTTAATCTATTAATAGTACCCACACGTACGATTTTAAGTCTTTTTTTATAGAACTTCATTAATATTTATCCAAGAGTTCTGATCATTTGAGAACCCAAGCCATTTGAGCAGAACTCTATCATTTCGACGCCTTATTATCTTTTCAATCACGTAAGTGTTTGGAAATTTTGTTTTCCTCAACTCTTCATTATAGAAACCTCCTTTCAGAACTGCACCTTGATAGCCTTCCAGTATGTATGTAGTTGGATTGGTATTTTGTATTTGATTTATTTTAAAAATTTCAGTTGTCCAGTTCGGTGTATACCCCTTTTCAAATGTATGTTTATGCTTGCTAATACGCACATAATCTCCAACATGAAATTTACTGGCATTGAAGATTTTTATATGATTGTAGGCAGTATTCAACAACTTGTTATCATTTGACGAATTTACATCAACAGGTCTCATTTGAATTGTTCTATGATTTTTTGGATTGTACTCATTTATCAATTGTATATAAATTGTAATCCAACAATATGTTCCATTATAACTAAACTCTCTCCACATCATCTCCTTAAGCGTTATATTAAAACGCTCAACAATTGATGCCTTAAGACCACTAAAAGTTGAGTAATGATTGATGTTATGTTTTCTACACAAACTCTTAAAGTCTGTATTAAAAAATTCGTTTCCATCATCGGTCTGTAAATTCTTTGGAATTCGATTCTCCTTAAGTATACCCGAGAATGCGCGTTCAACTTCTTTCGCAGATTTTGTTTTCAATGCTTGTCCCCCTGCATATTTTGAAAACGTATCAATAACTGTCAATAGAAATTTATATCCTTTATTCGCTGATGAGTATTGTCGCATTTCTACTAGGTCTGCTTGCCAACGATCATCGATTCCCTTCATAATAACTCTTCGGCGTTTAAAATTTTTAAGAGCTGGTGCATGTAATTCCTCTATTAAATTCCTCCTACTCATGATTATCTTTTTAGTTATTTTTTCTTCATATTTAGCTTTATCTTAATTATTATTATTTTTATTTATTTATTTTTTTTTTTTTATAAACGAGAACTATGCCTGCCTCCTTTTGAAAAGTGCTGTCTGCAGAACATTTTTAAACAGCTCGTATTTAGTACCAATGCTTTGACCATTTTCCGCATAGACTTCCACCAAGTGGAAATTATTTTTCTCTTTATTCCGCTCATTTGAGGAATGTCCGAACTTGTTAACGGTCCTAAAGATTATAACTCATAGCACACACAAGACACATTATTTATCTATTTTATTATCGAATCTTATAAGAGTCTATATTTAAATTAATATTTTAATTTTCTCCGTTAAATAAACTTCATAAGGACTCTATTTGCGAATTAAAATTCGTTTGTAAAGAACTTTCTGATTTTTCCAAGAGTTCTTCCACCTCAATTCTATTTTTATTAATCTCATGAAGAATTGAAAATTATATTTCACTTATTGTATTCTGATCCGACTGATCTTTTCCTTTTAAAAGTTTTTCAATGCTCTCCATTGTATCTTTTCCTTTTCTTTCTAAAAGGACTTTAGTAACTGCATCATTATCTTCCAAGGGCTCACCAACATTCTTAAGGCGTTTGTTTGAAAAAATAATGTTCTGATCAACATCAAGTAAAACACCACCAATTTGTTTTTTACACTTGATCTTTCCTTTTCATTGCTAGTTGAGAAGAAGTGACCAAACTTGTCAAGAGGCATTTTGATAATACTAAATTATTGATAATCACAGTATTATTTATTTATTCAATAAATAATTTTTGCTTCACGAAGATCTTCAACTATAGAAACGATTTCATTATTATGATTGGTGTTACCAGCAGCCTGCGAGCCAACTAAATTTTTAAGTCTATCAACGATCTCATTTGGATCATCCCAATATACATAATTTGGCTTAGTTGAACTGAGTGTTATAAAACTTCCACCTGTATGCATGAATTTCTTATTTAGAGGTGTAGACATTGCACTTGGATCATTAGTTTTTGAGAAAAGTTTTTTTTATTATTTCAGTGAACTTTTTTGAACGATTTCCCTTAAGCGGGCTATCAGGTAGATACTTTTTTCTATGAGCATTGGTTTTTGATAAGATTCTCTGATATACATCCAAATCTGTTTCATTATAATTTTTAGGATCTTTCAAGTAAATCAAAGAATATGGTCCACGAGTAAGATTCCACTTTTCACCAGATTCCAGCTCAATTTTCTTGTCGTAAATAGATATTTTAGAACCCCCCAAACTAATTTGTCCACTTTTTTTAGTAGGTCCAAATGCTTTATCCAGCTTTTTCTGACGTTCTAAATCATTCAAACTAAGATTAAAGAACTCATCAGTTATTTCATTCGTTTGATTATAGTCTTCATTACTAATTGTATTAGGTTTATTATAACTCTCTTCGTTTGGTGCTAACGATAAATCTTGTGTTTGGAGATCAGATATTCCTCTTTCCAGTGCATCATAATATTCATCAATACTACTAAAGTTTTCGCCGCTTTTAATTTCATTCCTACTATTTAATTGTCCTTCTTCCTCTTCTTTTTTTACCTTCATCAACTGATTTGCTATTATATTCCCTCTAACAATTTTGTGAAGAGGTTGTGTTATTGGCTTAAACGTTTCCTCTAATTGATATTCATTTGCGGCTCTACCTAATTTAAAGCTTTGAAATTTTCTTTTCAGAGCGTTTCTTGTTTCTGTCAATTCATTCAGTATATGCTCATTCATTTTTAATTAAGAAACCACCAGATCTAAACCGAAAAACACCCTTACATGTGGTTTCTGGTTTTCAAGCGGGTTTTCAGATGGTTTCTGATGTAAACAATACACTCACTCTAATCACACTAAAGATAGTATGACTATATATAGTTGTTATATACTAAAATAAAATAAAATATAATCTGATTTTTATTTATTTATTTGTTTGAAAGTTGAATACACGTTGATTTCAATCAACAGCTTTATGCTGCAGTAGTAGAAATCTTAAACATACGTGTCCACAGTTAAAAGAACCGAATTGTTGAACTTGGTTATAATTGTATTTTATATTCTCTCCCAAATATCTAATAAGGTCTAAAGGTGGTGGTAAATTTCCATGACTATCAAAATATCTGATTTGCTTATTTGCTTTATAGTAAGCTATCCAATGCGTTCCACCTGCAGTTGAAAGGTCTAAGTTAACAAAACCACATTCTCTTTTCCGTACTCCTTTTGGTAATGAGTCTCTCATAAATACACCTCTGAAAAAGGGGATATGTTTGTGAGCAAAATTCACAATGTCTATGTTTGAGAGGGGCTTATTAGGCAACTGAATTAAACGTTTTTTGGAAAGTCAGATGATATACCATATCCCTTTTGATATGGTCTTAAATAGAGTCCATTGCATAAAGCAATGGCTTCCATTTTTGTGTTATGACGTTTATTCTCTTCCAATTCTTTCTTTGCATTTTTAGCACTATTAATACTCGTTGCAATAGCTGCACCACCAGAGGCAAGTCCACCCAATGCTCCGAGTGCTGTTATAATGGGTATAAGCGGCAAGAAGCCACCAACTTTAGGAACACTAATAACTCGAGGAATTATTACTTAATTTTTCTTTCGCCCAAAAGTCTTGTTTATTGCTTTTTTTTTTAGCGATTTTTGTCGCAGATTGAATATCATAAGGCTTCTCTTTCTTCAATACTCTGGTAGCCACTCTTACGGCATGCATGAATTATTTCTTTTCTCACATGGCTTTTCATATTCTCTTTGTTTGAGTCCCATACCAAATTATTTCTTTGCTTTCATTATGTTGGTTAAATAATAAGCAGCGGCTCTTTCCCCAAGAGTACTATCAGAGGCCTTTACACGCTCCCACGCTCTTTCAGCCAAATTCGAATCAGCTATATGCCGATTTCTCAAATCTTTATTATTAGCATATGCTATGTCGTGCTCCCTACAAGCAGCATCTAATGAATTTATGAATTTCGCCTCTTTCCAAACGACTTTCTAGCTTAATTCCTGGACCACAGAAGGTATATGTGGCTCAATTGGGAGGGAGTTGATTATTTTATCAATAAGACCTCTACCTCGATAGAGCAGTGATTTGCTACTAGTTGATTTATAAAAGCGTACTACCATTTTAATTGATGTTTATTCTTCAAAGACTTGCAAGAGAGTAACGATCTGCTGAGAGAAGTGTATCTGATATGAGATTTATAAAACAAAAATCGAACATAGAAGTGAGGAATATCGATTTTAAAAATGGAGAAGACAAACAAGTTAGACATAGCAAATTATTACCCAATTCAATTAGAGCTCTAATAATCCCAACTTCTAATTGTGGGAAAACAAGTGTAATGATCAGTTTGATTGAAAGCCCAAATGGACTAGAATTTAAAGATATTTATATTCAAAGTCTTTACATCAAAAAATATGAATACTTGAAAACACTCGTGAACCCAATAAAAGGGATGGGATATTTTACATTTTCAGAAAATGAAAGTGTTCTAGCACCAAGTAAAGCCATAAAGAACTCTATAATGATTTTTGATGATGTTGCTTGTGAAAAACAAAATAATATTCGTGCATACTTCTGTATGGGAAGACATAATAACATTGATGCGTTTTATTTATGTCAGACGTATACATGCATCCATAAACATCAACATGATATAAGAAATATTATTATTGAGAAAATGGACGAAAAGGAACCAAATAAATTAAAGCACCCTCTCATCGAAAGTAATAACAATACGCTTCAAGTGATGATTTCAACTACGGAACATCCTATATATTTTAACAAAAGGAATACTATTGGTCAATTATTCGGGTTTAATAAAAAATTACTAACACCGAATTCTGGACACATCTCAGACCAGCCTGTTGATATTTTAAAAGTAAATACAATTAGAATAGAATGTAATATTGTAAGCGGATCATATGTTAATGAAGAATCAAGTCATGTATTACATGAATTTGCTTTAAATGTTCCCCAAGCTATAAAATGAGTGAGAAGCCTCACAATCTTATTTAACTCCCAGTGAATACGAAAGAGATACACTCATTAAAAATACGGATTGTTGATCAGGACGGAAGTTTAGTTAATTTACGTAATGAGAGTGTTACACTCTCAAACTTACATTTAACACGGCGAATCTGGTTATTAACAATAAAAATATAAGCTATCCTCCATTATCAAATACTTTGAGTTGTACTACAGAAGAAAGAAAGTCGTTAAGGACAACACTCACAACAGAGAACAAATTTGTTTTTAAGGTCATTGGGTTTACAAATTAGAGAACAATGACTAATTTATTAACTGTTCGAGAGAACATCTCATCCTATTCGGATGAGAGTATAATTAAAAAAGAATATCATAGCAACTCTCCCTATCTTCAATCATTTAAGAGTAATGATGAAGTTAGAATCACAATCCAGAATCAGGACTTTATGTGCCACCGAGCGAGAGTTTTATTAATATTGAAGGCTTGATTTCTTTGGCTAACAATGCGTCTACTGGAGGTGGTAAACTGAAAAACATTTGCATTAGTTACCTTTTTGATGAGGTTCGATACGAGTTGAATTGAAGTAGATTGAACTAGATTTGTTGGTACTACAACAACCTTAAAAAACTATATTTCTTTGAATAAACCTGAACGTCGCATGCTTGAGAATTCTGGTTGGTTTAATGCAAACGAAAAACAAGTGGCAAATGATGGATATTTTAATTTCTCTATTCCTATAAAATACCTGCTTGGATTTTGTGAAGACTATAACAAAGTGTTATTAAATTGTAAACATGAACTAATACTACTCATAACTAAAAACATGGATAATGTGTATCATAGTAAAATTGGAAGTATTGAGTATAAATTAAATATATCTAATATTACGTGGAAAGTACCACACATTACTCTCAGTGATGAGAAGAAATTTCTAATGTTAATTATAACAAAAAGTGGAAGCTTACTACCACTTGCATTCCGCAGTTGGGATTGTTATCTCAATCCAACATTAGCAGAAGGTACTCATTATGTGTGGAATGTAAAACATGCAGCTAATAGAGAACGCACCCGTTTCGCTATAATAGCCTTTATACTGGATAATAAATTGATTCAAAATCAATTGCGAAACTTAAAAGTGTACTTTAACTCTGAAAAATATCCCTATGATGATATGAATATAAATTTTAATCGTTAACGTTGCAACTTTGTATGATATGTATGCAAATTTCCAAGCAAGTTACTACATGAAGCAGTCTGAGCCGTTGTTAGCACCTAAGGAATTTAAGGAAAAAGCACCGATTGTTGTTATAGATCTAACACATCAGAATGAATCTGTTAAAACAGGACCGATCGATATCAGAGTTTCCATCGAGTTGGAGAGTGCAAGTGTGAGAAACACTAAAGTATATTGTCTGCTTATGCATGATCGGTTAGTTGAGTATTCACCATTAACAGGATTAGTTCAGCGCATTGTTTAATTCAATTCGATGGAGAATCAAGTAGTTGTCGACATTTAAGGGTTTTTTTGTAAATTGCGACTTTTTTATATTAAAAGAAATTGCTCTTGTTTTTAAGAATGGTTATTACCATGACATTCATTACCTTATAAGACCACCATATGATTTTCTTAGACTAACGAAGCAGGCCCGTAAAACGGCAATATGGCTAACTGGAAGTCAGCACAATCTCTGTTGGAATGATGGAAATTATAGCTTCTTAGAAGTCAGAAACTATCTTCGTAAGCTTCTCAAGGATATGAGAGTAATCACGAAGGGAGATACAAAGAAAAAGTTTCTTGAAAAGTTTTTAAAGACGTGTGTAATCAATATTGAAGACTTTGGATGCCCACGATTAGATGCGATGAAATTAAATGTCTTCTCCGATTGTGGGTCCCATCAAAATAAACGTGTATATGCCCTTAGAAACGCACGAGTTGTATTCGATTTTATTATAGTCTATAATTTACGTATGATGTAAACCCATTGACTAAATTGAATAAAGCAAAACATAATATTTATAATCTTATAGATTTTGTAGTTGGTTTATATTTGGGAACATAATGGTACAATCAAATTTTAATTTTCAAATATTTCAAAATTAGAGCTTTCTAAGATTGCAAAGAGTTTAAATAAATTGTTTAGAGCATATTGGTTTGTTATTTTCTTATGTATTCTGCAATTTGTGGGAAAGTTTTTAAACTTTGATCTAATCCTACATCAACTATTTTTGTAGTTAAATATTTACTTAAAATCGGTTTCTTAGCTCTACCTCGTACAATAACTGTAGCGAAACTATTTAATGGACTTAATATATCACCAAGGCTTAAATAATAAATGTCGCCATCACACCAATCCAATCCATCGACATACTGTTTAGTTATTTTTATGGTTTTTCTAGTTATTTCACCCAGCTCTTTTATATCGTAGGGAGGCTTGAAGTGGAAGAAATTCGGCATGATTGATCCAGCTTGCATGAAGGTCAATTCCTTTACAAAAATTTGTCTATCATTTCCAAATATATACTGAAAGTCAAAAAGAACACACGAGCTTCTGTCTATTTTAATCATTTTGCGTCTAATGTGTATAATGTACTGAGAAGCATGGTCTCTTTACTTTAAATAGCGTCCACAATTCAATTCACAAGTTAGTTTGAGACAACTTTTCAATCGATATGGACACACTTCAGTTAAGAAAATCAAGAAATTCAAGAAAAATTCAAGATCATGAAATCATTTTTGGTTTCGAGTATTTTGTTAATCTACAATTGAAATTAAAGTGTGGCTTTTCAACAACGAGACGATTTACACCTATGGTTGCAGCAGCATAAACGTAATTTCATTGGATTTGGAAAAGAGGAATGGATTCAATTACTGACGTTTAGGGAATATATCCAGCTAAGGCTTGAGCAGTTTGAGTTCTTGATGCCTGATGCAATAATTGATAATCCGAAGATTGAGAGCATAAAGTGTCATTTTAAGATTAGAAAATCCGATAACCAATGCATATTAATTTTAAATCATAAGATTAGGGATATTTTTCACATCATTCTTATGTTGGAACACACTGCTTAAAAATCAAATTTGTAATATATATAATAATTATATTATCCCCAAATGTTCAAAAATGGGGAAATATGATGTACAACTTTTAGATTTAGATGTATCTTATGGACATGAAGCAGAAATTGATTTAACTCGCGTATGCTTTGAAACTTCAAGAAATATGGGAAAAGAAATAAAAAAAGATGTAAACCAGTATAGACAAGTATTACAAAAGAAAGTTACACAAGTATAGGCACTTTATAAGTAAAGTAAAATAATTCTTCAGTTACATTTCTGCTTTGGAGAATACACAACAGAATGGGTCTAATTTCGAATTTTGGATATAAAACAGATGTAAGGAAAATTGATGATTTCCTGAAGAAGTTTGAGGATGTAATTTTCCCTGAACATTCTAAATTGTTGAGTATTTATCTTGGAGTATGCAAACTATCGTCTAATTAAATCAAAATATGGAAAGCACTTGATAGTGTGCTCATGGACTTCGGATAACGCCAGAGGTGGAGTTGATACATGTGCTTGTCACTACTTTGTATCATATAAAAGAAAAATGGATCGTCTTATATTTCAATACACTAATTTAAGAAAGAGGTTAAGCAAAGTGGATAATAATAATAATATACTTTCATAATGTACATGCATCTTAAAATTAAACTATATCAATAAGAACACAAACATTTTCACATTTGTAAACAATTTATTTATAAACAAATAAAATATATTATGAAAATTAGAAAAAAAAAGTTATTTTATTTAAACATTTTAAACTCTAGCAAGCAAGTATGAGGTCCGCAGATGCACAAAGTAATGTAGGCTATTATTTCAAATTATTATGAAATTATCATAAGGAGGGTCACTCAAACAGAGTGTAGTGTAAAAAGGGAGAGAACCAAACCACGAAGAAGGTACCAGCACATGGGAAACGTACGTGCGAAGTACGTACTTAACAACAGTTTACACCAATAATACTTTAATTATTGTATGGGAAAATAATATTCAGGTGTGAGGTGTTCTATGAGTTCTACACATTGACAAAAATTTACAAAAGAGAGCGAGTATTACCTTTCCACTGATCATTGCACCCACCCTCAAAAATCAATTCATGTACATGCACAGAGCGGCAGCTGCTACCTGATCTTCCATTTGATTCTAGCACACAGGTTACAGGTTACACGCCTAGCACACAATATCCTCCTTAAAACCGCAATCACGTACGCACACACAAGTGCTGCTGAGCGATCCTCCACCTCATGTCAACCCACAATAAAAAAATGGTCAGCCATAAATCTATACCCTTCGATCATAAATGTCTCATACGTGATCCAAAACCACACATTTTTCTAAAAAAGGTTACACACCTGTCACTCCCCCACCCAAAAGCAATAAATTAACTCCAATAATGAAGCAATTAAAAATCAAAAGCAATAAGCCACTTCCTGTCATAGAATCCCCACTTTCCTACTACTGACTAATATTCGTTGCCTTTACCCTGATGAAAGATGCAAAAAAAATAATAAACTTATGCTACAAATACTAAATCAGGCAGGTATTTACATATATCTTTGTATATCACATCTGTTATAGGGGCATTATTGATTTGTAATTTTCTTTATAACTCACAATATCTGAGTGCGGTTACGTCGTACTTACAGCACCAAAACAGCTGTGTTAGTAGTCCATCGTAGTCGACAGGCCTGAAGACGGATGACGTTGCTGTTTGAACTTCAAAACAGATTAGACAGTATAACAGATGATATTACATATACAAGTTTAGTTAATGCATTATAAAATTAAATATTAATTCCTCACAAATTCATTCTATGTTAATTTACACTAAAGTTTAATTAAATTGTTGGGTAGAGTTGTGTAGCCTTGTAGAGTTCAGTCCTAAATAATCGAAGTTTTTCAGTGCGGTCACTATTTCTCCAGGATGATTCAGTCAACCGCTGCTCACATATGATCCGATACTTGCACAAGTTGGTGCACTTTATGCCAATCAGATGTTAGATTTGCGTCCGAGACTTCGGCGCTGACCCGCCTTTAAAGGGCCGGTACCGCTGCACGTGAGCACTGTACCGATGTATTCCCCGTATTGCACACCCAACAGATTAACAGCAAGTTAACGGCAGCAATACGCTGGTCGCGCTCGAACTGGCCACTGTAAGTGATCACAATTTGAATCATTGGTGTAGCCGCCCTGGCACAATTTGCTTGTGACAGCCGCCACATTCGGGAAGACGACTATACACCAAAACATCTTTTAAATAATATGCTATGCCGTGTTTTTATAACATATTCACACACTTTCTGTCCAATATTGGTGGGGACGCACTTTTCACCGTTTTCAGTATCAGTTTCTTTCAATTAATATCAATAAAACGAGATTTAATATGACGATGACACCAAGCTTTTTTTTCAATTAGAAAATTGTTGCCCACGTCGTCAATTGCAAAAAGGAAATGCATTGGCCGCAACCAACTGTGGAGGCGTCGCTACGCACAAATGCTCTGAGTCAGAGTTGCTAATTAGGTCACCACAAAGGGCTGTGAGTGGTTCGGCCAACGCATCAGTATCGATCAGCTGTTTACATGTTTGCTTGCAGGCTGATCGTTGTTACAGTCGCGTCCCAAAAAACGTTACCAGAGCGAATTCTTCTCATTTTTTGTTTTTTTTTTGGTTGTTAATATTAATGTGCATTTAGGTACACCACTACAATACATATATATGTAAATATGTATATGTATTGGAGTATCCCGTGAAAGGTCCCAATACTTTAGCTTATCTCTGCGATCTCACTGACGTCTTCAACAATACCATCAAAGTAGCATGCCCTATCAGTAGGCCCTCGCCCAAAAAGAAACACCCATGGTGGACACCTCAGCTAAGCGTTCTTCGGCAAAGTGGCTGGTGTATTTTCAATACCGCATTCGAAATGATGATCTTCACTGAAAGTATAAGAAAGCCACCAGACCAAGTCAAAAAGAAAATCTTGAAGAGATTTCTGCTCAGATATAAATACAACTAACGAGAGAAGAGAAGAGCTCTATCAAAAACTACACCAACACAAGGTCATTTAAAAAGAAACCATAATTCGTCGTCGGTATCCAGAATATATATATATATAAAGAATATAGTAGTCGTCTAATAAATTATTATTTTTTGGTACACTTTTTTTTACCTTCTTGGTCCCTAATACAAGCAAACTGGTATTTAGACCCACAGGCAAGCGCTGAAAGACAAAAATAGACAGTGAAGATAAATGAGGGTAAAGAGCAGGCAAGAACAGCTCAAAACGCAGCATGCAAACACACGCATACTCAATAAGTTGAATCTAAAGCTTTGCATCATGCTTATGGTTCGAGCTAACGGAAGTTCGTGCGGTCAAACATTCAAGGTTATTGTGACGGACAAGACGTTTCTATGCCGAATTGGCCAATAAGAAAAACGTGTTCGTAGCCTACATTTATATATATATATATATATATATACACATCGAGAAATAAGTGAAAGTGCAGGAGAATTACAAAAGTTATTAGTGTATTAGTGAATTGGAAAAGTGAAGATTTTTCAATTGGAAAGCCGCTTATAGGCAAACGACCAGACTCGCCACTAACCCCGGAGACAATAAACAGTTTGTGGTATTAAGGTTATTCGATGCATAAAGCGTTTTTTATGCAAACATGAAACTTCAGATCTGGGCGGTGTTCCAAATTATGCAATAAGATGCATTGCGTAGATTCCTCGGGTGACAAAATTGTTTCGAATTTACGTTTCATATTGTGATTTGAACAAAGCGAAGCATGTAAGGGCAAGTGCGAACACAACGATTATATGAGCTGATGTTCGCCAGTTTCGCTAGGATATGGTTACGAGTCATTGTGGCGGCGAAGATGGTTTTGCGTTGCTCATTGATTACTTGCATGTTAATGTTGCTGATGTTGCTTGATATTGGCTAAAGATTGTTGGGTTAAAAAAGATGGTCCGGAGAACCATATGGATGATTGTAGATCAGAGGTGGTGGCACCTCGACAAACAATGTCAGCAGGATTCGATGCCGTTGTCAAATCCTGTATCTCAGAAACTCGATTTCCGATAAATGCTAATAACGTAACTGAATGTTGTTTTGCCAATGTAAGGCAATTTGCAAATTCGACAAGAAATATTCGGCATGTAGGTCTTCGCCGAATATACACCTGATCTTGTTGTAAACTTTTGCCAATAAATGTGCCCCACATTATTCCAATTTGGGAAGCGATTTCTTCATTACTGGGGTCACTCTGGACTTGGTAGTGGGAAGTCGAACAACAATGTTTCCGTAAGTAGATTCCAACAACAACGATGCAACAGCCGTACGCTCGAATCGATGCGTTGCAGAATCCATGTAATTGAAATGAGCTTTATCAGGGTACAGCAAGTGACGAAATGGTTTGGAATGATTACAGGCACTTCTTCCGAGAGGGTTGAACAAAGCTGATACAATCGACAGAATGGTCCTCTTGGTGGCGATCGACGAAACGATTTTTGTTTTGAATTGAAATAGCAACATATCGGTGTGTTGATTTCAGCTGACGCCAAGTGCGCTGGTCAAACCGTTACCACACTTACTGAAATCCTTAGTAGCGAAGATTTCGATGAATTGGGCATGATTTGAATGCCACATGGATAACGGAAAGTGACCACGATACAAAATTTCCGAAACTTGATCCTTGATTGTGCGAAGAGTTTGTATATCCTCACCTCCAGATAAAAGGTCATCTACATAGAACGACGATTCGATGACTGCAGCACCGATTGGATACTCAGTTCGACACAGATCAGCCAAATAATGAAGGCTGCGTATGGCTAAGTATGGTGCCGAGGCTGTTCCATATGTAACCGTGTTGAGTTGATAAGTGCGAAGGGGTTTACTTGCCCGTACATCTTGGTTACATCAGCTGTTATGGCATAACGATGTAGTCAGAAACGGAACAACAGCAAATATAAATCATTTTGGAGAGTCGGGCCGACAAGTAAATGATCATTGAGCGAAGTTTGATTGACACGAGGCGTCCACGACCAATCGAAGCTTTGTGGACTCGCTGTTGGGCCTTAATACGCAATATGCAGTAGTGAAGTTCCGATAAGTTTGGTTCTGTGACCAGCGACATGTATTCCAAACGTTCATACTCCTCCGTGAATTGACAATACTGTAAGCGAAGTTCCGAAGATTGTGCCAAACGGCGTTCCAAGCTGAGAAATCTGCTCCGTGCTATGTCGAATGAATGACCAAGTTGACTGGGATTGTTCTTAAACGGCAGCCTTACAACAATGCGACCACTGTTATTTATATCAGTATGTTCTGGTTTCAACAGCACATTTGATGTTTCAGTTGATTCAATTTCCCATAAGCGTTTAAGGTGATCGTCAATTGAAGTTGGCGCCAAGCTTAAAGCTAGCAGACAGCTCTCGAGAATGCTGCGCATGAAACTTGCCTGTCCCTACCCATCCAAACAGCGTCTTTTGGAGCATGGGCCCATTTGTACCAAGTTTAACTTGGCCTACTGACAGAATGGCGAAGAATGCTTCTGTTCCTAAAAGCATGTCGATGTGTCGAGACTGGTAGAATTTCTCATCTGCCAGAACAATATTTTCTGGCATTTTCCATGTTGAAATGTCGATATTGATGTCCGGCGGAAAGGCTATATGCGAGGTGACGTAAACATCTAACGAAAGGTCAAAGAATGACAAACGAGATTTTATTGAAGTAGTTGTAAGAGAAGAGATGTCTGTACGTGCATGGCTAATACTGCTGATTTGCGCATCGTGCTTCTCTTTTTAGACGAAGCTTCTGAGCGAACAAATCGGTGACGAAATTCACCTGCGAACACGATTCCAGTAGAGCACGGCCTAGTCTGTAGGTGCCTGTTGAATCTCTGACTAGGCTCATATCCGCTGCTAAAAGGACCTGAGGTTAATAACGGTTTTTGATTTGCGAATGATTATATGCCACTGCTTCGGTGGCTAGCGAAGAGCTTGGTTGTGTTGTTGAACGTAGCTTGTTGTTATGTAACAAGGTGTGGTGTGATCTTTGACAATGGCGACAGCGATTTGTTGAAGGGCAATCGGCCACTTTATGACCCTTAGACAAACAATTAAGACACAGTCGGTGACGTTTGACAAATTCACCTGCGAACACGATTCCAGTAGAGCACGGCCTAGTCTGTAGGTGCCTGTTGAATCTCTGACTAGGCTCATATCCGCTGCTAAAAGGACCTGAGGTTAATAACGGTTTTTGATTTGCGAATGATTATATGCCACTGCTTCGGTGGCTAGCGAAGAGCTTGGTTGTGTTGTTGAACGTAGCTTGTTGTTATGTAACAAGGTGTGGTGTGATCTTTGACAATGGCGACAGCGATTTGTTGAAGGGCAATCGGCCACTTGATGACCCTTAGACAAACAATTAAGACACAGTCGGTGACGTTTGACAACATCAAAACGTTGCAGTGCATCCAATGCTTTAAATTGTTCGCAAGCCTTCAATTTGTGAATTGAGCTTGAGCACAATGCACAAGCAGCGGTAGCATTTGCGAAAGACGAGTTATGTCCTTTGCCAGGATTACGAATCTGTTTTGAATGCGTTTGGTTAGTTGTTGAGCTTTTGGACAACAGGAATTGACAATGACGCTCCAGTACTTGTATGCACTGAGGCTCAAGTCAGGATTGTTGTATAATCTAGCGATAAATTCCATTTGTTTCTAGTTTCCTGGTCGCATTTATCTAGAACCATATAGATTAACATTGCTTGAGCTATGTCGATGTCAGAGCCCAAGGACGAAAGCTAACTAAATAATGCCGATGCAATATCAATTAACGAACGTAGCTGAGTAGCGATTGATGAACTAGTTGGAGGCAACTGAAAAATAGACGATATTGTCTCTGTCAATGGTGGCTTGTCGTACCGAGACTTTAATTTTTTCTATTCCTCCCGTGCAGCATCCTTTAAGCAGTTGAGCAGATAGTTAAACTTCTAAATTTGTATTATTTGCGCTCCGTTTAGGATTTGATTAAACGAGCAAATAAAGTTGGTATATTCCAAATGATTGGCATCGAATGTGGGCAAAGCCAAACAAGGCAGACATGATGGTTGAGGATAGTAAGCACCATGTGATGTAGCGTGATCAATGAGTGTACTGATGTTTTAATTATTGCAACCAAGCATTGCAAGCAATTGGAATCCAAGGCGAATAAGTTTAGTTTGTGTATACGCGCAAACCGAATTTGTTAACGCCACGAAATGCGAAATTGTCCAATTGTTTATTAATAATTTGTTCTAACACTGCCCCAATATTCGACGCAAAATGCATTTTTTATGAAGACATGAAACTTCAGACCTGTGCGGTGTTTAAACTATTTAAATTTGCAAATTTATTTGTGACCGAATCAAAAACGCGCGTCTGGCTGGCTGGAGTCTCCAATTCGGACTCTTCGATAGTCACACTATCGATATTTACTAAAATTACAATGTAGTGTTTACATAAGTGAATAAGATTTAACAGAGTTATTTAAAGTACCGATAAATTGGCAAATTAACAGCTGATCATTCAATATCAGTTGTATACAAATTAGTTTGACCTAACAAAGGTAATTGAAACGATAGCCTTCATATAATGTAATTACTCTATGAACGATAAGTAAAACAATGAAGTATAAACGAATTAATTAATCATGTTGTATTTTGGCAGACTTCCTTCTTCCAGAAATGACAGTTGGTGGGATGATCTCCGATTCTTCCTGCTTTCTAGCACACAAAAAAAAAAACACTAGTTTTTGCTTAACTCTGTATTTTCTACTGCTCAGCTTCATGCTTCTTAAAACAAGGTTTACGCAAATATCCCGTACGTTGCGAAAGGGTGGTGGGTATTGGTACGAGAGTTGCGAAAGAGAGAGCGACTATTCGCTGTTTATGGCCTACTTTCAGGCATGAACATTGCAGTACTGCAATTGTTTGTGGATTAATTCATTGAAGAAATGGTCATCCGCCAAGGAGACTTTGCCAAAACTCGCCTTCATCCGTTCATTGATGGGCTTCGTCGGCGTTCGCCTTCAAAATAACTTCCATCCGAAGGTTTTCTGATATCCAGGATCGTATATATGCGGTGCAGGCATCGTTTTCTCCGATCCGCGTTACCAGCAGGTTAAGGGCCTTTCCGAAACCAAAGCTTATTGGGTTTATCGGACAGCACTGGTCAACAAGCGCCCTTGTTTCGAAGGACTTGATTTATTGTCGACCAAAACCAATGGGGTTGGAAAGAGACTGACCTTTCTCCATTCCAAAAGCGATGTGAGGGACGTCGGGGGGATGGAGGAACTGGATTGTCGGTTCCTAGTGGCGATGGAGCATGCCCGGCCATTCGAAGATGATGGAGGCGATGTCTTCCGATCGCTGATGGCTCCGGGCTCGCGCAAGTGGAGCAACGTGTGGTGGTCTCTGTCACAGACCTTACCGGTGCCGTTACTGAGACATGAGCGCACGGAGTGCTCGTGGGCAAGACAATTTGGGCAGTATTTGTTAAACAAGACAACCGGAGACTCATCTCGGCATTTAGCCCCAGGAAGCATTGACATCCCTTTAGCGCATGAATTCCATGACAGACTCGGCAGCGAATGGAGTTCATTTCTCGAGCACATCTGTCTTCCAAATTGTGAGGATTCTTTGGACGAGCAGCCATTTTCGGAATATAGCTGGATAATAACGATAATAGATACAAATTAATAAGTGCATGATAATGGAACAAATGGACAAACACTAGATTAATGGAATGGAGTTAATGAAGTTCTGGGATTTTTGTACTTCGCCTAAAGTTTCATGGAGAATAAGAACGAGTTTTTTAACTGGTCTCTTGATGACCCCCCCGGACATTATTGTCATCACCTGAATGGGTCTTCAGAATTCTTCCGAGACTTCATTCGTTGACTGGAAAGTTGTCTTCATTTGGAGATTTCTGGATGCGGATTGCCACTTGACTCGTTTGTGAAGTTCCTTTAGGTACTTTTCCTTCCAACGGAAAAAATGCTGTTGATTAAGAGATTTCAGGCGTTGCCAACGGTTTAGGATATGCGTTGCATTCTCGCTGATTTCGGGCTTACAGATCGATAAGAGAGGGGCTCCGAAATTAAGAAATGATCTGGAGTGAGGGCCAACAAGTCAGTTGGATCTTCTGACATCGGAGAAATCAGTCTCGAATTGAGACAAGCTTCAACCTTGGATAAAAATGTTGATAGCTCTTCGAACGTAAATTTGAAGGTCGCGGTGGACTTGTAGAAAAGTGTTTTGAATCTCTTTACTCCAGCTTCCCATAAGCCACCCATGTGCGGTGCGCTGGAAGGATTGAAACGCCATGACAATTTGTATTGGACATAATTGAATAGTATGCATTTCCTTGTAGCTTCAAGGAAATCATTATCGAGGAGCTTAGAAACTCCGACAAACGTTTTCCCGTTGTCAGAACACACTTGTTGAGGACATGCACGTCGTGCAACAAAGCATGCGAAGGCGGCGATAAACCTTTCGGTCGTCAAATCGGTGGTGGCTTCCAAATGGAAAGCTTTTGTACTAAAGCAAACAAACGTACATACATAGCCCTGGGTAATTTGTCAAGCATGGCCTGTGAGACTTTTGATATCAAATGGGGCTCCAAAGTCAACACAAGTGTGTGTAAATGGTGTGGAAAACGTCGATCTTTCAATGGGTTAGTCACCCATTAGTTGGGTTTGAAGCCGTTTCTTGTAAACGACATACTTTACATGAATGAATCAGAGACTTTATTAAGTTTCTTACCTTCGGAATCCAATATCGTGGTCGGATAAGACGCAACACCAGGGAAGCAGCTACATCACCGGCGTCAGCTCCTAAGAGACGCAGCAGCACTCTCACACCACCGGCAGCCATCCCCAAGAGGATGTGTCCTGTAGCATATAACCTGGTATTTGACGAGCAGATGTTAATGTAGCCCACAAGAAGCGGTGCACTCGCTGGTTCCGGCTGTATGATCGGTAGTTGGTCGGGGTTCCTTAAAGTCTCTTCCGCTACGTGCTCGCTGTGCATAATACTAATTAAAAGATATCGCGTGCGGTTATAGGGAGGGAGAAAGGGAGGAAAAATATAACATGGAAGCGACGCTTGTTGCACTTAACTAGAAGAAAAAAAATACAATAAGATGAAAGAAATTATATGGTCTAACATAGTACCAAAGTGCAATAGATTTTAATATTAATTATTTTTACCAACTTATTATCAATAATGTTTAGTTAATTAGACCTCTTAATTTTGTTTATTTTTGGTCAGAACACAAAAAAATTGGTAGACAATTTCGATAGTTAATATAATAAATTCATTTTTGACTTAACTATTTTCATTTATTTTTTTTGTAAACTCATATTTAAATTGATTTTATTTACACATAACAATTTTTTTTCTTCAACTTGTGAATTTAATTTATTTAAATTTTTACTTTAAATCGAAAAAAAATTAAAATGAAATCAAAAAAAAATATCTCGGAACATAAGGAGTATTAGGGAAAAACCAAATTATTCACTTATTTAATTTTATAAATTATTTTCTTATTTCATTTATTATTTATCTATTTATATACATATATACTATCTCAATATTATGATTATTTATTTATTATTTTTCTTT
>JAWNKZ010000102.1:0-37873 GCA_035041615.1 Drosophila anomalipes
ACTCCAAGATTATAGTTCGTACTTGAAGGAGGAAATTTTCGATTGTTTTGCTGTTCCTGAGATAATTATAAGTGATAATGGAACTCAATTTAAAATCCACGAATTCACTGCATTTCTCTCAAAGCATGGTGTAAAGCATATCTATACCGCTGCTTACTCACCTCAATCAAATGCTGCAGAACGAGTTAATCTGTCGATTAACGCTGCTTTAAGATCGTATGTACGACACGATCAGACAGATTGGGATTTGTATCTAAGCAGTATAAACTGCTCCTTTCACCAGTCTATTGGACAGTCACCCTACTTCGTTGTGTTTGGACAACATATGCTCGCTATATATTTTAGAAGACCTGAATGGTAGAGAGTTAGGCTCATTTCATGTGAAAGACATATGGTAATTCATATGAACACCTTTCTTCAGCTTTTATCTTCGTCTAGCAGACTTAGATTAAACCTGTGTTATAGTGGTGTACTTATATGCACATTAATATTAACAAAAAAAAAAAAATGAGAACAATTCGCACTGGTAACGTTTTTTGGGACGCAAATGTAACAACGATCAGCCTGTAAGCACACATTTAAAAAGCTGATCGAGAATGATGCGTTGGCCGAACCATTCAGAGCCTTCTGTGACCTAATTAGCAACTCTAATCGGTGACCTAATGAGCAACTCTGACTCAGAGCATCTGTGCGTAGCGACGCCCACACAGTTGGTTCCGGCCAATCCATTTCAATTCTGCAATTGACGACGTGTGCAACAATTTTCTTATGGAAAAAGAACTTGGCGGCATCGTCATATTAAAGCTCGTTTTGTTGATATTAATTGAAAGAAACCGATACTAAAAACGGTGAAAAGTGCGTCCCCACCAATATAAAAACCCGGCAATGCATATTATTTAAAAGATTTTTTGGTGTAT
Source organism: Drosophila anomalipes (assembly GCA_035041615.1). Classification (NCBI taxonomy): domain Eukaryota; kingdom Metazoa; phylum Arthropoda; class Insecta; order Diptera; family Drosophilidae; genus Drosophila; species Drosophila anomalipes. Next base: position 918 of record JAWNKZ010000102.1, read on the forward strand.
AGGCGCCTTCCCGAAACGTGGCGGCTGCCATAAGCAAATTGTGCCAGGGCGGCTACACCAATGATTCAAATTGTGATCGCTTACAGTGTGCCAGTGCCCTTTCTGTAATCGAAGCTGCACAGTTGTCCAGTTCGAGCGCGACCGTTAACAATTATCTTGCTGCTAATCTGTTGAGTGTGCAATACGGGGAATACATCAGTACAGTGCTCACGTGCAGCGGTACCGGCCCTTTAAAGGCGGGTCAGCGCCGAAGTCTCGGACGCAAATCTAAAATCTGATTGGCAAAAAGTACTCCAACTTGTCCAAGTATCGGATCATATGTGAGCAGCGGTTGACCGAATCATCCTGAAGAAATGGTGACCGCACTGCAAAATTTCAATTATTTAGGACTGAACTCTACAGGGCTACACAACTCTACACAACAATTCAATTAAACTTTAGTTTAAATTAACCTAGAATGAATTTGTGAGGAATTAATATTTAATTTTAAAATGCATTAACTAAACTTGGTTTTGTATGTATATGTGATATCAGCTGTTATATTGTCTAATCCGTTTTGAAGTTCAAACAACAACGTCATCCGTCTTCAGACCTGTCGACTACGATGGACTACTAACACAGCTGTTTTGGTGATATATGTTAGGCGTAACCGCACTCAGAGATTGTAAGTTATAAAGAAAATAACAAACTAATAGTGACCATATAACAGATGTGGCATACAAAGACATATGTAAATACCTGTCTGATTCAGTTAACTCAAATTACATACACATATATAGTCAACGGCCTCCGTAGCATAAGTTTATTATTGAATATTATTAGATCCAACTTGAAGAAAAAGAAATTGAATGAATTATTAGTAATTAAGTAACATTCCCACACGTGAAACTTGAAAACTAGTAATTAAGTAAAACTCCTAAAATGAATGTTAAAAATAATGGAACTAAAATCATCATTATGAAGTATATAAGAAATTAATTATCCTGAGATAAATATGGTTTTGCATCTTTAATAGGGTAAAGGCACCGAATATTAGTCTTTACAGGTTGGGCGGGTAAAAGAAGAAGAACATCAACATCTCTGTTCTTCGATCTAAATATATCATTAATGGATTCTGTTAGCTATTCTGTCTGGTAGTTTTATTCCGTTCCTTTAACATCCTGTCTACTATTTTTTAGTCACGTGACACGGCAGCTTAGTGGGTAGCAAAAGCAACCACCCCATTTTCCCTGAGCCCAGTCGACCCTGTAGGCAGAGTACGCCTCCAGTTTGCTGCACACTTCAACGTGTTCGTTACAAGCTGATGTATCGGAGTTAAGTTGTGAAAATTCCTATAGCACTATAGCATGGCAAGAAGAAGACAACTTAGTATATGCTATATACAATTGTATTTGTAAAAAGTAACAAGTCACCTTAAAGAAATCTACTTCACATTTCCCATTATGTATTATAGCCTGATTCCGTTGTCAACGATTCTTAAATTCTCTGAAGATTACGGTATACATATTTCCATATGGAAGAACATTCTGCACCTTCAACAATTGTCAAGTATGTTGCAAAATGTTTGAAGATAAGCAGATGAATCGCGAAATGTTATGAATGTGAATGTAAGAAATGTTAACCATAGTCGAAATCAGGCTCCTCCAAAGCATAAGAACGATCGAGTCGAGAGATGTCCTCTAGTAAATATCCAGAACCCAAGTCGTAACTTATCATTAATATAATTTTGTCGCTGATATTATTAACATTGGAGTAGTTAAGTTATGATAAAGTTATGACGGAATTCGACTGGTGTCGATATTAGAAGAGAAGTTATTGATGAAATATCGTATGAGCTGGTTACATAATATAGTTCTTATAATCGCTCAGATGAGCCAGACACATACATTATTCGCTTATCGCCTATCGTTTGATAGTTAACTAAATATTATTACCCTTTTTCTAAATCTAGTATCATAAATTTAAATATAAAATTATTTTAAGATTTTTGATTAACGTAAATTTTGAATATTCGCTAGTTAACATATTTATTATAATGGCAGTGCAGCGAAGTAACGAAGATATAGCAGCTAGCATAAATGCTGATATAGTGTTATGTAACATTTGTAGAGACCCAGTCTTGATTAATACTAAAATTGCGGAGACCCCTTGCAAACATAAATTCCATCGAGCTTGTTTGGTAACCTGGTTACGTACTAATGAAACATGTCCGTCGTGTAGACAGCCATGTACACTTTCGCAGTTAAATTCTGTCGAAAGTCAGTCAATAGGAACAGCCCTTTCAAGTTCCTCGAGCAGTTCGTGATGGCCATCTAACTGGTGCTACACCTATGAATAGACCTAATACCAGATCCAATAACCAACGAAATAACTCTGGAGCACAGGCTTACAGGCCTAATACTAAGTTTAATGTCAGGAATAGAAGTGATTCATCCAATGCTTCGCTTGACCCACCCATCCTTTCTGAACAGCGAATTCAGCAACTTATTTCAAACTCGTTAGATACATTTCGAGCCAGTATGGTTGTAGCAGTGACTGACGAGATCAGTTTAGCTATAAGAAACCTTAATATCTCTAATAACCAGAAGGAAGCTCGAATTGAATCAGGAGTTGAGCAAAATAATTCAATGAATTCAAATAATAATAATAATAGGTATCAAGGGATTCGAACAGCTGTAGATAATCGAAGTACTGATTCCATTAAGTCTCAAGTATTATTTCGAGTTGGCATGTACAATTCTCTGGATCCTTTAATGAAAATTCAGTGGAAGATTTTATTTACCGGATCAATCGCTTTACCGGCCAATGCCTGAACGGAAATTGGAATTTGCTTTATCAATTTGCAAATATTTTGTTCTGTGGACCTGCATTACAGTTCTACTGGCGGTTTCAAAGAACAAATAGTCGGTCTAATTGGTTGCAACTATGCGAGCCTTGCGTGAGCGATATAGAGATCAACGCTCGGATGAGGAGATAAAAGATTCTTTAAGATCTCGAAAACAGTAAAATGGGCAAAGTTTTGATAAATTTTTGGATGCTATCCTGTGTATTGCTAACGGCGTTTTCTTAATGAAGTCATGCATGAGGAAAACTCGATAGATACTTCCCATACAGATTCTGCAGAGGCAACCGAGATAAATGCAATACGATCAGTTGATAGAATAAAATGTGGGAATTATGATTAGATAGGTCATAGATATCAAGGTGTAAAAATCAGACGCGTATTTTGCTATGGTTGTGGCCGTTTGATACTTACAAACCGATGTCCTAAGTGCAACCCTGTATCGAATCTTGCAACAGGTTGTCCACCGAGCATAATCAATGGATATCCACCTACAGCCCCGGATCAGCTATCAAACAATGAAAAAGACTCAATTTGTAACGCCCAGTCGACCCTGTAGGCAGAGTACGCCTCCAGTTTGCTGCACACTTCAACGTGTTCGTTACAAGCTGATGTATCGGAGTTAAGTTGTGAAAATTCCTATAGCACTATAGCATGGCAAGAAGAAGACAACTTAGTATATGCTATATACAATTGTATTTGTAAAAAGTAACAAGTCACCTTAAAGAAATCTACTTCACATTTCCCATTATGTATTATAGCCTGATTCCGTTGTCAACGATTCTTAAATTCTCTGAAGATTACGGTATACATATTTCCATATGGAAGAACATTCTGCACCTTCAACAATTGTCAAGTATGTTGCAAAATGTTTGAAGATAAGCAGATGAATCGCGAGATGTTATGAATGTGAATGTAAGAAATGTTAACCATAGTCGAAATCAGGCTCCTCCAAAGCATAAGAACGATCGAGTCGAGAGATGTCCTCTAGTAAATATCCAGAACCCAAGTCGTAACTTATCATTAATATAATTTTGTCGCTGATATTATTAACATTGGAGTAGTTAAGTTATGATAAATTTATGACGGAATTCGACTGGTGTCGATATTAGAAGAGAAGTTATTGATGAAATATCGTATGAGCTGGTTACATAATATAGTTCTTATAATCGCTCAGATGAGCCAGACACATACATTATTCGCTTATCGCCTATCGTTTGATAGTTAACTAAATATTATTACCCTTTTTCTAAATCTAGTATCATAAATTTAAATATAAAATTATTTTAAGATTTTTGATTAACGTAAATTTTGAATATTCGCTAGTTAACATATTTATTATAATGGCAGTGCAGCGAAGTAACGAAGATATAGCAGCTAGCATAAATGCTGATATAGTGTTATGTAACATTTGTAGAGACCCAGTCTTGATTAATACTAAAATTGCGGAGACCCCTTGCAAACATAAATTCCATCGAGCTTGTTTGGTAACCTGGTTACGTACTAATGAAACATGTCCGTCGTGTAGACAGCCATGTACACTTTCGCAGTTAAATTCTGTCGAAAGTCAGTCAATAGGAACAGCCCTTTCAAGTTCCTCGAGCAGTTCGTGATGGCCATCTAACTGGTGCTACACCTATGAATAGACCTAATACCAGATCCAATAACCAACGAAATAACTCTGGAGCACAGGCTTACAGGCCTAATACTAAGTTTAATGTCAGGAATAGAAGTGATTCATCCAATGCTTCGCTTGACCCACCCATCCTTTCTGAACAGCGAATTCAGCAACTTATTTCAAACTCGTTAGATACATTTCGAGCCAGTATGGTTGTAGCAGTGACTGACGAGATCAGTTTAGCTATAAGAAACCTTAATATCTCTAATAACCAGAAGGAAGCTCGAATTGAATCAGGAGTTGAGCAAAATAATTCAATGAATTCAAATAATAATAATAATAGGTATCAAGGGATTCGAACAGCTGTAGATAATCGAAGTACTGATTCCATTAAGTCTCAAGTATTATTTCGAGTTGGCATGTACAATTCTCTGGATCCTTTAATGAAAATTCAGTGGAAGATTTTATTTACCGGATCAATCGCTTTACCGGCCAATGCCTGAACGGAAATTGGAATTTGCTTTATCAATTTGCAAATATTTTGTTCTGTGGACCTGCATTACAGTTCTACTGGCGGTTTCAAAGAACAAATAGTCGGTCTAATTGGTTGCAACTATGCGATGCCTTGCGTGAGCGATATAGAGATCAACGCTCGGATGAGGAGATAAAAGATTCTTTAAGATCTCGAAAACAGTAAAATGGGCAAAGTTTTGATAAATTTTTGGATGCTATCCTGTGTATTGCTAACGGCGTTTTCTTAATGAAGTCATGCATGAGGAAAACTCGATAGATACTTCCCATACAGATTCTGCAGAGGCAACCGAGATAAATGCAATACGATCAGTTGATAGAATAAAATGTGGGAATTATGATTAGATAGGTCATAGATATCAAGATTGTGTAAAAACCAGACGCGTATTTTGCTATGGTTGTGGCCGTTTGATACTTACAAACCGACATGTCCTAAGTGCAACCCTGTATCGGAAATCTTGCAACAGGTTGTCCACCGAGCATAATCAATGGATATCCACCTACAGCCCCGGATCAACTATCAAACAATGAAAAAGACTCAATTTGTACCCCACAAATTCCTAACAAAAACACTGACTTATCGAAGAATCTAAGATTCAAACCGTTGCATGTCAAATTGAAAGAATATTACCAACGTAGAGCGGAAATATTCTGTTTGCAAATAAATTCGCTTCCCAAAACTCGTTCTTCAGTTAGAATGAATGAATTTTGGAGAAACAAGCAATCACTAAAGAACATTACAGTTGTCTCTACCATCCGCAACTGTAATGATTCGCGTCCATATATAAATCTTATGTTATTTGGTCCAAGATATTTAGCATTATTGGATAATGGTGCCAATAAAAGCGTGATCGGAGGACAATTGGCCGCACGATTGCTTACAGCAGACCTAAAGTTTAAAAAATTGAACGGCAATGTTCGCACTGCAGATGGCCAACGTCTAAAAGTACTAGGTACTCTACTTATTCCGTTAGAGTATGACTTACTACAGAAAGAAGTTGAATTTATGATTGTACCTTCAATCACACAAGACATCATCTGTGGAATGGATTTTTGGAAGTTATTCGGTATTAATATTTCTAATACGACTATGGTAAGCGAATTAAACTGACGTGATCAAACGTCTGATTATATTTGTCTTAGTGTTACCGAGAGGAATCGCTTAAAAGCTGTTGTAGATTTTTGTCCCTCCTCGGAAAGAGATGGGTTAGGAAAACCCTCTTTAATCGAACACAGTATTGATACTGGTGATGCTAAGCCCATCAAGTAAAGATATTATCCGTTTTCCCCTGCTAAAGAGTAACAGAGGTGTACCGAAATCGACACAATGATTGAGTTAGAAGTCCTTGAAAAAGCACCTATCTCTGACTGGTCCGCTCCGGCTGTTCTTCTTCTAAGGCCAGGTAAAGTGAGAATTTGTTTAGGATTCAAGGAAGCTAAGCTCGGTTACAGTTAAGGATGCATATCCTTCACCTCTAATCGAAGAACTTTTAAGTCGTCTTCCACCTGTTCAGTGTATTTCCAAAATTGACGTAAAAAACGCTTCTGGCAGATTGGTTTGGATGCCAAGTCAAAAGAAAAAACTGCGGTTGCTGTCCCAAACAGACCGTTGTATCAATTTACCAAGATGCCATTCGGATTAACGAATGCTCCTCAAACATTGTGCAGGCTAAAACTTTTGAGTGGAATGAGGATGCGCAAAAGGCTTTGGATGAATTAAAGAAACAACTAACATCCGCACCCTTTCTCGTCTATCCAAATTACACCAAACCCTTTGTCTTACAATGCGACGCCTCTATAAATGGAGTAGGCGCAGTAGTTGCATACTATGATGAGTCTGGAGTAAAACGACCCATTGCATATATGTCAAAGAAGCTCAATAAAGCATAACGCAATTATTCTGTGACGGAACTAGAGTATTTAACAGTACTTTTAGCTATAAAGAGATTTCGTTTGTACATTGAAGGTCCTCGAATTTAAACTTGTAACCGGTCATGCAAGTTTACGTTGGCTAATTAATCTTGGAAGCTTGTTGTTCCCATGGCATTGCGTGAAAGTGTAATCAAATCCGCGCACGATCAACCTACTTCTTCTCATTGTGGTAAAGCCAAGTGCTTAGAACTAATACGTCGCAAACCTTATTGGCCACGAATGGTTGGTGACATTCGCACGTATATTCGAAACTGTGAATTATGTAAAACTTCGAAATATCCAGCTCAAGCACTGAAAACACGAATGGGTAATCAAGTCATAAGTGAGAGGCCATTCCAAAGACTGTATGTAGATTTTATTGGACCTTACCCACGCACAAGGGAAATATTGGAATTATTATTATATTAGACCACTTTTCAAAATTTACATTCCTGAAACCTGTAAGGAAATTTAACTCCAAGATTATAGTTCGTACTTGAAGGAGGAAATTTTCGATTGTTTTGCTGTTCCTGAGATAATTGTAAGTGATAATGGAACTCAATTTAAAATCCACGAATCACTGCATTTCTCTTAAAGCATGGTGTAAAGCATATCTATTCCGCTGCTTACTCACCTTAATCAAATTCTGCAGAACGAGTTAATCTATCGATTAACGCTGCTTTAAGATCGTATGTACGACACGATCAGATAGATTGGGATTTGTATCTAAGCAGTATAAACTGCTCCTTTCACCAGTCTATTGGACAGTCACCTTACTTCGTTGTGTTTGGACAACATATGCTCGCTATATATTTTAGAAGACTTGAATGGTAGAGAGTTAGGCTCATTTCATGTGAAAGACATATGGTAATTCATTTGAACACCTTTCTTCAGCTTTTATCTTTGTTTAGCAGACTTAGATTAAACCTGTGTTATAGTGGTGTACTTATATGCACATTAATATTAACAAAAAAAAAAAATGAGAACAATTCGCACTGGTAACGTTTTTTGGGACGCAAATGTAACAACGATCAGCCTGTAAGCACACATTTAAAAAGCTGTTCGAGAATGATGCGTTGGCCGAACCATTCAGAGCCTTCTGTGACCTAATTAGCAACTCTAATCGGTGACCTAATGAGCAACTCTGACTCAGAGCATCTGTGCGTAGCGACGCCCACACAGTTGGTTCCGGCCAATCCATTTCAATTCTGCAATTAACGACGTGTGCAACAATTTTCTTATTGAAAAATAACTTGGCGGCATCGTCATATTAAAGCTCGTTTTGTTGATATTAATTGAAAGAAACCGATACTAAAAACGGTGAAAAGTGCGTCCCCACCAATATAAAAACCCGGCAATCCATATTATTTAAAAGATTTTTTGGTGTATAGGCGCCTTCCCGAAACGTGGTGGCTGCCATAAGCAAATTGTGCCAGGGCGGCTACACCAATGATTCAAATTGTGATCGCTTACAGTGTGCCAGTGCTCTTTCTGTAATCGAAGCTGCACAGTTGTCCAGTTCGAGCGCGACCGTTAACAATTATCTTGCTGCTAATCTGTTGAGTGTGCAATACGGGGAATACATCAGTACAGTGCTCACGTGCAGCGGTACCGGCCCTTCAAAGGCGGGTCAGCGCCGAAGTCTCGGACGCAAATCTAAAATCTGATTGGCAAAAAGTACTCCAACTTGTCCAAGTATCGGATCATATGTGAGCGCGGTTGACCGAATCATCCTGAAGAAATGGTGACCACACTACAAAATTTCAATTATTTAGGACTGAACTCTACAGGGCTACACAACTCTACACAACAATTCAATTAAACTTTAGTTTAAATTAACCTAGAATGAATTTGTGAGGAATTAATATTTAATTTTAAAATGTATTAACTAAACTTGGTTTTGTATGTATATGTGATATCAGCTGTTATATTGTCTAATCCGTTTTGAAGTTCAAACAACAACGTCATCCGTCTTCAGACCTGTCGACTACGATGGACTACTAACACAGCTGTTTTGGTGATATATGTTAGGCGTAACCGCACTCAGAGATTGTAAGTTATAAAGAAAATAACAAACTAATAGTGACCATATAACAGATGTGGCATACAAAGACATATGTAAATACCTGTCTGATTCAGTTAACTCAAATTACATACACATATATAGTCAACGGCCTCCGTAGCATAAGTTTATTATTGAATATTATTAGATCCAACTTGAAGAAAAAGAAATTGAATGAATTATTAGTAATTAAGTAACATTCCCACACGTGAAACTTGAAAACTAGTAATTAAGTAAAACTCCTAAAATGAATGTTAAAAATAATGGAACTAAAATCATCATTATGAAGTATATAAGAAATTAATTATCCTGAGATAAATATGGTTTTGCATCTTTAATAGGGTAAAGGCACCGAATATTAGTCTTTACAGGTTGGGCGGGTAAAAGAAGAAGAACATCAACATCTCTGTTCTTCGATCTAAATATATCATTAATGGATTCTGTTAGCTATTCTGTCTGGTAGTTTTTTTCCATTCCTTTAACATCCTGTCTACTATTTTTTAGTCACGTGACACGGCAGCTTAGTGGGTAGCAAAAGCAACCACCCCATTTTCCCTGAGCCCAGTCGACCCTGTAGGCAGAGTACGCCTCCAGTTTGCTGCACACTTCAACGTGTTCGTTACAAGCTGATGTATCGGAGTTAAGTTGTGAAAATTCCTATAGCACTATAGCATGGCAAGAAGAAGACAACTTAGTATATGCTATATACAATTGTATTTGTAAAAAGTAACAAGTCACCTTAAAGAAATCTACTTCACATTTCCCATTATGTATTATAGCCTGATTCCGTTGTCACGATTCTTAAATTCTCTGAAGATTACGGTATACATATTTCCATATGGAAGAACATTCTGCACCTTCAACAATTGTCAAGTATGTTGCAAAATGTTTGAAGATAAGCAGATGAATCGCGAAATGTTATGAATGTGAATGTAAGAAATGTTAACCATAGTCGAAATCAGGCTCCTCCAAAGCATAAGAACGATCGAGTCGAGAGATGTCCTCTAGTAAATATCCAGAACCCAAGTCGTAACTTATCATTAATATAATTTTGTCGCTGATATTATTAACATTGGAGTAGTTAAGTTATGATAAAGTTATGACGGAATTCGACTGGTGTCGATATTAGAAGAGAAGTTATTGATGAAATATCGTATGAGCTGGTTACATAATATAGTTCTTATAATCGCTCAGATGAGCCAGACACATACATTATTCGCTTATCGCCTATCGTTTGATAGTTAACTAAATATTATTACCCTTTTTCTAAATCTAGTATCATAAATTTAAATATAAAATTATTTTAAGATTTTTGATTAACGTAAATTTTGAATATTCGCTAGTTAACATATTTATTATAATGGCAGTGCAGCGAAGTAACGAAGATATAGCAGCTAGCATAAATGCTGATATAGTGTTATGTAACATTTGTAGAGACCCAGTCTTGATTAATACTAAAATTGCGGAGACCCCTTGCAAACATAAATTCCATCGAGCTTGTTTGGTAACCTGGTTACGTACTAATGAAACATGTCCGTCGTGTAGACAGCCATGTACACTTTCGCAGTTAAATTCTGTCGAAAGTCAGTCAATAGGAACAGCCCTTTCAAGTTCCTCGAGCAGTTCGTGATGGCCATCTAACTGGTGCTACACCTATGAATAGACCTAATACCAGATCCAATAACCAACGAAATAACTCTGGAGCACAGGCTTACAGGCCTAATACTAAGTTTAATGTCAGGAATAGAAGTGATTCATCCAATGCTTCGCTTGACCCACCCATCCTTTCTGAACAGCGAATTCAGCAACTTATTTCAAACTCGTTAGATACATTTCGAGCCAGTATGGTTGTAGCAGTGACTGACGAGATCAGTTTAGCTATAAGAAACCTTAATATCTCTAATAACCAGAAGGAAGCTCGAATTGAATCAGGAGTTGAGCAAAATAATTCAATGAATTCAAATAATAATAATAATAGGTATCAAGGGATTCGAACAGCTGTAGATAATCGAAGTACTGATTCCATTAAGTCTCAAGTATTATTTCGAGTTGGCATGTACAATTCTCTGGATCCTTTAATGAAAATTCAGTGGAAGATTTTATTTACCGGATCAATCGCTTTACCGGCCAATGCCTGAACGGAAATTGGAATTTGCTTTATCAATTTGCAAATATTTTGTTCTGTGGACCTGCATTACAGTTCTACTGGCGGTTTCAAAGAACAAATAGTCGGTCTAATTGGTTGCAACTATGCGATGCCTTGCGTGAGCGATATAGAGATCAACGCTCGGATGAGGAGATAAAAGATTCTTTAAGATCTCGAAAACAGTAAAATGGGCAAAGTTTTGATAAATTTTTGGATGCTATCCTGTGTATTGCTAACGGCGTTTTCTTAATGAAGTCATGCATGAGGAAAACTCGATAGATACTTCCCATACAGATTCTGCAGAGGCAACCGAGATAAATGCAATACGATCAGTTGATAGAATAAAATGTGGGAATTATGATTAGATAGGTCATAGATATCAAGATTGTGTAAAAACCAGACGCGTATTTTGCTATGGTTGTGGCCGTTTGATACTTACAAACCGACATGTCCTAAGTGCAACCCTGTATCGGAAATCTTGCAACAGGTTGTCCACCGAGCATAATCAATGGATATCCACCTACAGCCCCGGATCAACTATCAAACAATGAAAAAGACTCAATTTGTACCCCCAACAAATTCCTAACAAAAACACTGACTTATCGAAGAATCTAAGATTCAAACCGTTGCATGTCAAATTGAAAGAATATTACCAACGTAGAGCGGAAATATTCTGTTTGAAAATAAATTCGCTTCCCAAAACTCGTTCTTCAGTTAGAATGAATGAATTTTGGAGAAACAAGCAATCACTAAAGAACATTACAGTTGTCTCTACCATCCGCAACTGTAATGATTCGCGTCCATATATAAATCTTATGTTATTTGGTCCAAGATATTTAGCATTATTGGATAATGGTGCCAATAAAAGCGTGATCGGATATGATTTGTCAGACATATTGATAATGATGACGTGATCGGAGGACAATTGGCCGCACGATTGCTTACAGCAGACCTAAAGTTTAAAAAATTGAACGGCAATGTTCGCACTGCAGATGGCCAACGTCTAAAAGTACTAGGTACTCTACTTATTCCGTTAGAGTATGACTTACTACAGAAAGAAGTTGAATTTATGATTGTACCTTCAATCACACAAGACATCATCTGTGGAATGGATTTTTGGAAGTTATTCGGTATTAATATTTCTAATACGACTGTGGTAAGCGAATTAAACTGACGTGATCAAACGTCTGATAATATTTGTCTTAGTGTTACCGAGAGGAATCGCTTAAAAGCTGTTGTAGATTTTTGTCCCTCCTCGGAAAGAGATGGGTTAGGAAAAACCTCTTTAATCGCAGACTTATCTGAAGTCCCAGTCAGGCACTATTGATACTGGTGATGCTAAGCCCATCAAGTAAAGATATTATCCGTTTTACCCTGCTAAAGAGTAACAGATGTGTACTGAAAGTCGACACAATGATTGAGTTAGAAGTCCTTGAAGAAAGCACCTATCTCTGACTGGTCCTCTCCGGCTGTTCATTCTTCTAAGGCCAGGTAAAGTGAGAATTTGTTTGGATTCAAGGAAGCTAAAGCTCGGTTACAGTTAAGGATGCATATCCTTCACCTATAATCGAAGGAACTTTTAAGTCGTCTTCCAACTGTTCAGTGTATTGCCTAAAATTGACCGCTTACAAAACGCTTTCTCAGATTCGGTTTAGGATGCCAAGTCAAAAGAAAGGGAAACTGCGGATATGATGTCAAAGAGCCATTGAATCAAACCAATGATTCGCCATTCGGATTTACGAATAGCTCATAAAGACATTCGTTGCATTGAGGCAGTAAAACTTTTGAGTGGAATGAGGATGCGCAAAAGGCTTTGGATGAATTAAAGAAACAACTAACATCCGCACCCTTTCTCGCCCTTCCAAATTACGCCAAACCCTTTGTCTTACAATGCGACGCCTCTATAAATGGAGTAGGCGCAGTAGTTGCATAATATGATGAGTCTGGAGTAGAACGACCCATTGCATATATGTCAAAGAAGCTCAATAAAGCACAACGCAATTATTCTGTGACGGAACTAGAGTATTTAGCAGTAGTTTTAGCTATAAAGAGATTTCGTTTGTACATTGAAGGTCACGAATTTAAACTTGTAACCGATCATGCAAGTTTACGTTGGCTAATTAATCTTGGAAGCTTGTTGTTCCCATGGCATTGCGTGAAAGTGTAATCCAATCCGCGCACGATCAACCTACTTCTTCTCATTGTGGTAAAGCCAAGTGCTTAGAACTAATACGTCGCAAGCCTTATTGGCCACGAATGGTTGCTGACATTCGCACGTATATTCGAAACTGTGAATTATGTAAAACTTCGAAATATCCAGCTCAAGCACTGAAAACACGAATGGGTAATCAAGTCATAAGTGAGAGGCCATTCCAAAGACTGTATGTAGATTTTATTGGACCTTACCCACGCACAAGAAAGGGAAATATTGGAATTTTTATTATATTAGACCACTTTTCAAAATTTACATTCCTGAAACCTGTAAGGAAATTTAACTCCAAGATTATAGTTCGTACTTGAAGGTGGAAATTTTCGATTGTTTTGGTGTTCCTGAGATAATTATAAGTGATAATGGAACTCAATTTAAAATCCACGAATTCACTGCATTTCTCTCAAAGCATGGTGTAAAGCATATCTATACCGCTGCTTACTCACCTCAATCAAATGCTGCAGAACGAGTTAATCTGTCGATTAACGCTGCTTTAAGATCGTATGTACGACACGATCAGACAGATTGGGATTTGTATCTAAGCAGTATAAACTGCTCCTTTCACCAGTCTATTGGACAGTCACCCTACTTCGTTGTGTTTGGACAACATATGCTCGCTATATATTTTAGAAGACCTGAATGGTAGAGAGTTAGGCTCATTTCATGTGAAAGACGTATGGTAATTCATATGAACACCTTTCTTCGGCTTTTATCTTCGTCTAGCAGACTTAGATTAAACCTGTGTTATAGTGGTGTACCTATATGCACATTAATATTAACAAACAAAAAAAAATGAGAACAATTCGCACTGGTAACGTTTTTTGGGACGCAAATGTAACAACGATCAGCCTGTAAGCACACATTTAAAAAGCTGATCGAGAATGATGCGTTGGCCGAACCATTCAGAGCCTTCTGTGACCTAATTAGCAACTCTAATCGGTGACCTAATGAGCAACTCTGACTCAGAGCATCTGTGCGTAGCGACGCCCACACAGTTGGTTCCGGCCAATCCATTTCAATTCTGCAATTGACGACGTGTGCAACAATTTTCTTATTGAAAAAGAACTTGGCGGCATCGTCATATTAAAGCTCGTTTTGTTGATATTAATTGAAAGAAACCGATACTAAAAACGGTGAAAAGTGCGTCCCCACCAATTAAAAACCCGGCAATGCATATTATTTAAAAGATTTTTTGGTGTATAGGCGCCTTCCCGAAACGTGGCGGCTGCCATAAGCAAATTGTGCCAGGGCGGCTACACCAATGATTCAAATTGTGATCGCTTACAGTGTGCCAGTGCCCTTTCTGTAATCGAAGCTGCACAGTTGTCCAGTTCGAGCGCGACCGTTAACAATTAACTTGCTGCTAACCTGTTGAGTGTGCAATACGGGGAATACATCAGTACAGTGCTCACGTGCAGCGGTACCGGCCCTTTAAAGGCGGGTCAGCGCCGAAGTCTCGGACGCAAATCTAAAATCTGATTGGCAAAAAGTACTCCAACTTGTCCAAGTATCGGATCATATGTGAGCAGCGGTTGACCGAATCATCCTGAAGAAATGGTGACCGCACTGCAAAATTTCAATTATTTAGGACTGAACTCTACAGGGCTACACAACTCTACACAACAATTCAATTAAACTTTAGTTTAAATTAACCTAGAATGAATTTGTGAGGAATTAATATTTAATTTTAAAATGCATTAACTAAACTTGGTATTGTATGTATATGTGATATCAGCTGTTATATTGTCTAATCCGTTTTGAAGTTCAAACAACAACGTCATCCGTCTTCAGACCTGTCGACTACGATGGACTACTAACACAGCTGTTTTGGTGATATATGTTAGGCGTAACCGCACTCAAAGATTGTAAGTTATAAAGAAAATAACAAACTAATAGTGACCATATAACAGATGTGGCATACAAAGACATATGTAAATACCTGTCTGATTCAGTTAACTCAAATTACATACACATATATAGTCAACGGCCTCGGTAGCATAAGTTTATTATTGAATATTATTAGATCCAACTTGAAGAAAAAGAAATTGAATGAATTATTAGTAATTAAGTAACATTCCCACACGTGAAACTTGAAAACTAGTAATTAAGTAAAACTCCTAAAATGAATGTTAAAAATAATGGAACTAAAACCATCATTATGAAGTATATAAGAAATTAATTATCCTGAGATAAATATGGTTTTGCATCTTTAATAGGGTAAAGGCACCGAATATTAGTCTTTACAGGTTGGGCGGGTAAAAGAAGAAGAACATCAACATCTCTGTTCTTCGATCTAAATATATCATTAGTGGATTCTGTTAGCTATTCTGTCTGGTAGTTTTATTCCGTTCCTTTAACATCCTGTCTACTATTTTTTAGTTACGTGACACGGCAGCTTAGTGGGTAGCAAAAGCAACCACCCCATTTTCCCTGAGCCCAGTCGACCCTGTAGGCAGAGTACGCCTCATCTTCAACGTGTTCGTTACAAGCTGATGTATCGGAGTTAAGTTGTGAAAATTCCTATAGCACTATAGCATGGCAAGAAGAAGACAACTTAGTATATGCTATATACAATTGTATTTGTAAAAAGTAACAAGTCACCTTAAAGAAATCTACTTCACATTTCCCATTATGTATTATAGCCTGATTCCGTTGTCAACGATTCTTAAATTCTCTGAAGATTACGGTATACATATTTCCATATGGAAGAACATTCTGCACCTTCAACAATTGTCAAGTATGTTGCAAAATGTTTGAAGATAAGCAGATGAATCGCGAAATGTTATGAATGTGAATGTAAGAAATGTTAACCATAGTCGAAATCAGGCTCCTCCAAAGCATAAGAACGATCGAGTCGAGAGATGTCCTCTAGTAAATATCCAGAACCCAAGTCGTAACTTATCATTAATGTAATTTTGTCGCTGATATTATTAACATTGGAGTAGTTAAGTTATGATAAAGTTATGACGGAATTCGACTGGTGTCGATATTAGAAGAGAAGTTATTGATGAAATATCGTATGAGCTGGTTACATAATATAGTTCTTATAATCGCTCAGATGAGCCAGACACATACATTATTCGCTTATCGCCTATCGTTTGATAGTTAACTAAATATTATTACCTTCTAAATCTAGTATCATAAATTTAAATATAAAATTATTTTAAGATTTTTGATTAACGTAAATTTTGAATATTCGCTAGTTAACATATTTATTATAATGGCAGTGCAGCGAAGTAACGAAGATATAGCAGCTAGCATAAATGCTGATATAGTGTTATGTAACATTTGTAGAGACCCAGTCTTGATTAATACTAAAATTGCGGAGACCCCTTGCAAACATAAATTCCATCGAGCTTGTTTGGTAACCTGGTTACGTACTAATGAAACATGTCCGTCGTGTAGACAGCCATGTACACTTTCGCAGTTAAATTCTGTCGAAAGTCAGTCAATAGGAACAGCCCTTTCAAGTTCCTCGAGCAGTTCGTGATGGCCATCTAACTGGTGCTACACCTATGAATAGACCTAATACCAGATCCAATAACCAACGAAATAACTCTGGAGCACAGGCTTACAGGCCTAATACTAAGTTTAATGTCAGGAATAGACGTGATTCATCCAATGCTTCGCTTGACCCACCCATCCTTTCTGAACAGCGAATTCAGCAACTTATTTCAAACTCGTTAGATACATTTCGAGCCAGTATGGTTGTAGCAGTGACTGACGAGATCAGTTTAGCTATAAGAAACCTTAATATCTCTAATAACCAGAAGGAAGCTCGAATTGAATCAGGAGTTGAGCAAAATAATTCAATGAATTCAAATAATAATAATAATAGGTATCAAGGGATTCGAACAGCTGTAGATAATCGAAGTACTGATTCCATTAAGTCTCAAGTATTATTTCGAGTTGGCATGTACAATTCTCTGGATCCTTTAATGAAAATTCAGTGGAAGATTTTATTTACCGGATCAATCGCTTTACCGGCCAATGCCTGAACGGAAATTGGAATTTGCTTTATCAATTTGCAAATATTTTGTTCTGTGGACCGCATTACAGTTCTACTGGCGGTTTCAAAGAACAAATAGTCGGTCTAATTGGTTGCAACTATGCAGCCTTGCGTGAGCGATATAGAGATCAACGCTCGGATGAGGAGATAAAAGATTCTTTAAGATCTCGAAAACAGTAAAATGGGCAAAGTTTTGATACATTTTTGGATGCTATCCTGTGTATTGCTAACGGCGTTTTCTTATGAAGTCATGCATGAGGAAAACTCGATAGATACTTCCCATAGTCCAAGTCAAAGAGTACATAGGTAATAATCTATTCCGTTAGAGTATGACTTGTACAAAACAGACGCGTGATTTTGCTATGGTTGTGGCCGTTTGATACTTACAAACGACATGTCCTAAGTGCAACCCGTATCGGAAATCTTGCAACAGGTTGTCCACCGGCATAATCAATGGATATCCACCTACAGCCCCGGATCAACTATCAAACAATGAAAATGACTCAATTTGTACCCCACAAATTCCTAACAAAAACACTGACTTATCGAAGAATCTAAGATTAAACCGTTGCATGTCAAATTAAAGAATATTACCAACGTAGAGCGGAAATATTCTGTTTGCAAATAAATTCGCTTCCCAAAACTCGTTCTTCAGTTAGAATGAATGAATTTTGGAGAAACAAGCAATCACGTAAAGAACATTGCAGTTGTCTCTACCATTCGCAACTGTAATGATTCGCGTCAAAACTCTTTAAGTCGAACACAGTATTGATACTGGTGATGCTAAGCCCATCAAGTAAAGATATTATCCGTTTTCCCTGCAATGAGTAACAGATGTGTACTGAAATCTACTACAGAAAGAAGTTGAATTTATGATTGTACCTTCAATCACACAAGACATCATCTGTGGAATGGATGAAGTTATTCGGTATAATATTTCTAATACGACTTGGTAAGCGAATTAAACTGACGTGATCAAACGTCTGATATATTTGTCTTAGTGTTACCGAGAGGAATCGCTTAAAAGCTGTTGTAGATTTTTGTCCCTCCTCGGAAAGAGATGGGTTAGGAAAACCTCTTTAATCGAACACAGTATTGATACTGGTGACTGCTAAGCCGCATCAAGTAAAGATATTATCCAGTTTCCCCTGCTCAGAGTTAACAAGCCAAAGACTGTTCGAGTTGATTTCCGAAAAGACTCTTGACTGTCATACGCTTTCTCAAGGCCAGGATGCGATTTGGATTAACGAAGCTCAAACAGGACATTAAGGATGCATATCCTGTCACGTCTAATCGAGACTTTTAGTCGTCTCCAACTTTCAGTGATTTCCAAATGACGAATAAAGCTGTCTGCAGATAGTTGCATCAAGTCAAGAAAAAATGAGGTTCTGTAAAGACCTTGTATCAATACAAGACGCCATTCGGATTATCGAATGCCTCAAACGTCAGCTCAACTTTTAGGGAATGAGGATGCGCAAAGACTTTGGATGAATTCGGAACATAACATCGCATTTCTGTATAATTACAGCAAACCGTTTGTTTTCAATGCGAGTCAAAGAGATTTCGTATTGTACAATTGAAGAGGCTCAGTAGAAGCTCAATAAAGCATAACGCAATTATTCTGTGACGGAACTAGAGTATTTAGCAGTAGTTTTAGCTATAAAGAGATTTCGTTTGTACATTGAAGGTCCGAATTTAAACTTGTAACCGTCATGCAAGTTTACGTTGGCTAATTAATCTTGGAAGCTTGTTGTTCCCATGGCATTGCGTGAAAGTGTAATCAATCCGCGCACGATCAACCTACTTCTTCTCATTGTGGTAAAGCCAAGTGCTTAGAACTAATACGTCGCAAGCCTTATTGGCCACGAATGGTTGCTGACATTCGCACGTATATTCGAAACTGTGAATTATGTAAAACTTCGAAATATCCAGCTCAAGCACTGAAAACACGAATGGGTAATCAAGTCATAAGTGAGAGGCCATTCCAAAGACTGTATGTAGATTTTATTGGACCTTACCCACGCACAAGAAAGGGAAATATTGGAATTTTTATTATATTAGACCACTTTTCAAAATTTACATTCCTGAAACCTGTAAGGAAATTTAACTCCAAGATTATAGTTCGTACTTGAAGGTGGAAATTTTCGATTGTTTTGGTGTTCCTGAGATAATTATAAGTGATAATGGAACTCAATTTAAAATCCACGAATTCACTGCATTTCTCTCAAAGCATGGTGTAAAGCATATCTATACCGCTGCTTACTCACCTCAATCAAATGCTGCAGAACGAGTTAATCTGTCGATTAACGCTGCTTTAAGATCGTATGTACGACACGATCAGATAGATTGGGATTTGTATCTAAGCAGTATAAACTGCTCCTTTCACCAGTCTATTGGACAGTCACCCTACTTCGTTGTGTTTGGACAACATATGCTCGCTATATATTTTAGAAGACCTGAATGGTAGAGAGTTAGGCTCATTTCATGTGAAAGACGTATGGTAATTCATATGAACACCTTTCATCGGCTTTTATCTTCGTCTAGCAGACTTAGATTAAACCTGTGTTATAGTGGTGTACCTATATGCACATTAATATTAACAAACAAAAAAAATGAGAACAATTCGCACTGGTAACGTTTTTTGGGACGCAAATGTAACAACGATCAGCCTGTAAGCACACATTTAAAAAGCTGATCGAGAATGATGCGTTGGCCGAACCATTCAGAGCCTTCTGTGACCTAATTAGCAACTCTAATCGGTGACCTAATGAGCAACTCTGACTCAGAGCATCTGTGCGTAGCGACGCCCACACAGTTGGTTCCGGCCAATCCATTTCAATTCTGCAATTGACGACGTGTGCAACAATTTTCTTATTGAAAAAGAACTTGGCGGCATCGTCATATTAAAGCTCGTTTTGTTGATATTAATTGAAAGAAACCGATACTAAAAACGGTGAAAAGTGCGTCCCCACCAATATAAAAACCCGGCAATGCATATTATTTAAAAGATTTTTTGGTGTATAGGCGCCTTCCCGAAACGTGGCGGCTGCCATAAGCAAATTGTGCCAGGTCGGCTACACCAATGATTCAAATTGTGATCGCTTACAGTGTGCCAGTGCCCTTTCTGTAATCGAAGCTGCACAGTTGTCCAGTTCGAGCGCGACCGTTAACAATTAACTTGCTGCTAACCTGTTGAGTGTGCAATACGGGGAATACATCAGTACAGTGCTCACGTGCAGCGGTACCGGCCCTTTAAAGGCGGGTCAGCGCCGAAGTCTCGGACGCAAATCTAAAATCTGATTGGCAAAAAGTACTCCAACTTGTCCAAGTATCGGATCATATGTGAGCAGCGGTTGACCGAATCATCCTGAAGAAATGGTGACCGCACTGCAAAATTTCAATTATTTAGGACTGAACTCTACAGGGCTACACAACTCTACACAACAATTCAATTAAACTTTAGTTTAAATTAACCTAGAATGAATTTGTGAGGAATTAATATTTAATTTTAAAATGCATTAACTAAACTTGGTATTGTATGTATATGTGATATCAGCTGTTATATTGTCTAATCCGTTTTGAAGTTCAAACAACAACGTCATCCGTCTTCAGACCTGTCGACTACGATGGACTACTATCACAGCTGTTTTGGTGATATATGTTAGGCGTAACCGCACTCAAAGATTGTAAGTTATAAAGAAAATAACAAACTAATAGTGACCATATAACAGATGTGGCATACAAAGACATATGTAAATACCTGTCTGATTCAGTTAACTCAAATTACATACACATATATAGTCAACGGCCTCTGTAGCATAAGTTTATTATTGAATATTATTAGATCCAACTTGAAGAAAAAGAAATTGAATGAATTATTAGTAATTAAGTAACATTCCCACACGTGAAACTTGAAAACTAGTAATTAAGTAAAACTCCTAAAATGAATGTTAAAAATAATGGAACTAAAACCATCATTATGAAGTATATAAGAATTAATTATGGATTAAAATGTTAATGCTCCTGAGATAAATATGGTTTTGCATCTTTAATAGGGTAAAGGCACCGAATATTAGTCTTTACAGGTTGGGCGGGTAAAAGAAGAAGAACATCAACATCTCTGTTCTTCGATCTAAATATATCATTAGTGGATTCTGTTAGCTATTCTGTCTGGTAGTTTTATTCCGTTCCTTTAACACTCTGTCTACTATTTTTTAGTTACGTGACACGGCAGCTTAGTGGGTAGCAAAAGCAACCACCCCATTTTCCCTGAGCCCAGTCGACCCTGTAGGCAGAGTACGCCTCCAGTTTGCTGCACACTTCAACGTGTTCGTTACAAGCTGATGTATCGGAGTTAAGTTGTGAAAATTCCTATAGCACTATAGCATGGCAAGAAGAAGACAACTTAGTATATGCTATATACAATTGTATTTGTAAAAAGTAACAAGTCACCTTAAAGAAATCTACTTCACATTTCCCATTATGTATTATAGCCTGATTCCGTTGTGAACGATTCTTAAAGTCTCTGAAGGTTACGGTATACATATATCCATATGGAAGAACATTCTGCACCTTCAACAATTGTCAAGTATGTTGCAAAATGTTTGAAGATAAGCAGATGAATCGCGAAATGTTATGAATGTGAATGTAAGAAATGTTAACCATAGTCGAAATCAGGCTCCTCCAAAGCATAAGAACGATCGAGTCGAGAGATGTCCTCTAGTAAATATCCAGAACCCAAGTCGTAACTTATCATTAATGTAATTTTGTCGCTGATATTATTAACATTGGAGTAGTTAAGTTATGATAAAGTTATGACGGAATTCGACTGGTGTCGATATTAGAAGAGAAGTTATTGATGAAATATCGTATGAGCTGGTTACATAATATAGTTCTTATAATCGCTCAGATGAGCCAGACACATACATTATTCGCTTATCGCCTATCGTTTGATAGTTAACTAAATATTATTACCCTTTTTCTAAATCTAGTATCATAAATTTAAATATAAAATTATTTTAAGATTTTTGATTAACGTAAATTTTGAATATTTGCTAGTTAACATATTTATTATAATGGCAGTGCAGCGAAGTAACGAAGATATAGCAGCTAGCATAAATGCTGATATAGTGTTATGTAACATTTGTAGAGACCCAGTCTTGATTAATACTAAAATTGCGGAGACCCCTTGCAAACATAAATTCCATCGAGCTTGTTTGGTAACCTGGTTACGTACTAATGAAACATGTCCGTCGTGTAGACAGCCATGTACACTTTCGCAGTTAAATTCTGTCGAAAGTCAGTCAATAGGAACAGCCCTTTCAAGTTCCTCGAGCAGTTCGTGATGGCCATCTAACTGGTGCTACACCTATGAATAGACCTAATACCAGATCCAATAACCAACGAAATAACTCTGGAGCACAGGCTTACAGGCCTAATACTAAGTTTAATGTCAGGAATAGACGTGATTCATCCAATGCTTCGCTTGACCCACCCATCCTTTCTGAACAGCGAATTCAGCAACTTATTTCAAACTCGTTAGATACATTTCGAGCCAGTATGGTTGTAGCAGTGACTGACGAGATCAGTTTAGCTATAAGAAACCTTAATATCTCTAATAACCAGAAGGAAGCTCGAATTGAATCAGGAGTTGAGCAAAATAATTCAATGAATTCAAATAATAATAATAATAGGTATCAAGGGATTCGAACAGCTGTAGATAATCGAAGTACTGATTCCATTAAGTCTCAAGTATTATTTCGAGTTGGCATGTACAATTCTCTGGATCCTTTAATGAAAATTCAGTGGAAGATTTTATTTACCGGATCAATCGCTTTACCGGCCAATGCCTGAACGGAAATTGGAATTTGCTTTATCAATTTGCAAATATTTTGTTCTGTGGACCTGCATTACAGTTCTACTGGCGGTTTCAAAGAACAAATAGTCGGTCTAATTGGTTGCAACTATGCGATGCCTTGCGTGAGCGATATAGAGATCAACGCTCGGATGAGGAGATAAAAGATTCTTTAAGATCTCGAAAACAGTAAAATGGGCAAAGTTTTGATACATTTTTGGATGCTATCCTGTGTATTTCTAACGGCGTTTTCTTTATGCAGTCATGCATGAGGAAAACTCGATAGATACTTCCCATACAGATTCTGCAGAGGCAACCGAGATAAATGCAATACGATCAGTTGATAGAATAAAATGTGAGAATTATGGTTAGATAGGTCATAGATATCAAGATTGTGTAAAAACCAGACGCGTATTTTGCTATGGTTGTGGCCGTTTGATACTTACAAACCGACATGTCCTAAGTGCAACCCTGTATCGGAAATCTTGCAACAGGTTGTCCACCGAGCATAATCAATGGATATCCACCTACAGCCCCGGATCAACTATCAAACAATGAAAAAGACTCAATTTGTACCCCCAACAAATTCCTAACAAAAACACTGACTTATCGAAGAATCTAAGATTTAAACCGTTGCATGTCAAATTGAAAGAATATTACCAACGTAGAGCGGAAATATTCTGTTTGCAAATAAATTCGCTTCCCAAAACTCGTTCTTCAGTTAGAATGAATGAATTTTGGAGAAACAAGCAATCACTAAAGAACATTACAGTTGTCTCTACCATCCGCAACTGTAATGATTCGCGTCCATATATAAATCTTATGTTATTTGGTCCAAGATATTTAGCATTATTGGATAATGGTGGCAATAAAAGCGTGATCGGAGGACAATTGGCCGCACGATTGCTTACAGCAGACCTAAAGTTTATAAAATTGAACGGCAATGTTCGCGCTGCAGATGGCCAACGTCAAAAAGTACTAGGGACTCTTATTCCGTTAGAGTATGACTTACTACAGAAAGAAGTTGAATTTATGATTGTACCTTCAATCACACAAGACATCATCTGTGGAATGGATTTTTGGAAGTTATTCGGTATTAATATTTCTAATACGACTGTGGTAAGCGAATTAAACTGACGTGATCAAACGTCTGATAATATTTGTCTTAGTGTTACCGAGAGGAATCGCTTAAAAGCTGTTGTAGATTTTTGTCCCTCCTCGGAAAGAGATGGGTTAGGAAAAACCTCTTTAATCGAACACAGTATTGATACTGGTGATGCTAAGCCCATCAAGTAACGACATTATCCGTTTTCTCCTGCTAAAGAGTAACAGATGTGTACTGAAATCGAACAATGATAGAGTTAGACGTCCTTGAAAAATCACCTATCTCTGACTGGTCCTCTCCGGCTGTTCTTCTTCTAAGGCCAGGTAAAGTGAGAATTTTTTTAGATTCAAGGAAGCTAAACTCGGTTACAGTTAAGGATGCATATCCTTCACCTCTAATCGAAGGACTTTTAAGTCGTCTTCCACCTGTTCAGTGTATTTCCAAAATTGACGTAAAAAACGCTTTCAGGCAGATTGGTTTGGATGCCAAGTCAAAAGAAAAAACTGCGGTTGCTGTCCCAAACAGACCGTTGTATCAATTTACCAGGATGCCATTCGGATTAACGAATGCTCCTCAAACATTGTGCCGACTTATGGATTACGTCATACCTTATACCATGAAGTCCCACGTACTAGTTTATTTGGATGACTTATTAGTGCTGTCCTCCAACTTTGAGGAGCACTTGTTTAACCTGGTAGAAGTAGCAACGCAACTTCAAAAGGCGGGTCTCACGATAAACGTTAGTAAGAGTCAATTTTGTCTGAAGAAAGCGGAATATTTAGGATATATTGTAGGTGAAGGCACATTGAGAATAAATCCAAATAAAATTCAGGCTATCTCGGAATTTCCAACACCTAAAACTAAACGTCAGCTTAAGCGCTTTTTGGGTATGACCGGCTGGTATCAAAGATTCCTCTTTCAGTATTCGGATATTACATTCGCTTTAACTTAATTATTGAAAGGGAAAACTTTTGAGTGGAATGAGGATGTGCAAAAGGCTTTGGATGAATTAAAGAAACAACTAACATCCGCACCCTTTCTCGCCCTTCCAAATTACGCCAAACCCTTTGTCTTACAATGCGACGCCTCTATAAATGGAGTAGGCGCAGTAGTTGCATAATATGATGAGTCTGGAGTAGAACGACCCATTGGATATATGTCAAAGAAGCTCAATAAAGCACAACGCAATTATTCTGTGACGGAAGTAGAGTATTTAGCAGTAGTTTTAGCTATAAAGAGATTTCGTTTGTACATTGAAGGTCACGAATTTAAATTTGTAACCGATCATGCAAGTTTACGTTGGCTAATTAATCTTGGAATAATTCCGTCCGTCCCAGCCAAAAATGTTTAATTTGGACTCATATGCAAATATGACTGTGTTCCAGAACTCCAAATCCTTGTCCAAGTGGGTTTTGGCGAACGTCATCCTAGTCCCTTTATTTTTCGCGCTTATAAAGGGCTTTTTCCGTGGTACTCGGGCATGAAAGTCATGGTTGCGCAGAACCTGGCGCACAGTTTCCACACTGCACTTTTTCCCCATTTCATCCTCCACCTGTTGAGTCAGTTTTGGAGCCGATAGCTTGGGATTTTCCCATATTTTCCTGATGATCCTCCGCTCATCCTGTTCGGTGAAAATCTTGTTTGGTGCCATTCTGCCCTTGTCCTCTATCCGATTTTCGACGACGAAGCGCCGAATGATGTAATATACAGTTGACTTGCTCAGATTGACCATTTCAGCTATTTGGCGATGTGAATATCCGATCTGGAAGTGTTCCAGGATGAGATTCCGCTGTTCAATGGTAGTCCGTTTGCCCATAGTCCTTGTTGGCTGGTTGCACCCAGGATGCAGGATATAACTAAGCTGACTACGAAGGATTGGTCTATTTATACCGAAAATAATCAACCTGACGTAAAAAATCCGGGTTTTATGGCACCCAGGTGTCCATAATGACACAGGTCAAAATGACCTGGGACCATAAATTAAGGTACTTTTTTACATAACCCTACCTAGCGGGTGGGAAACCCCCAGTTTATTGGGGTTATATATTAATTTTGGTGGTTAATATATGTACCTGCAATCGGTCTTTGGAATTTTTGAAAAATAATGTATAATTAGTTTATGGCAGGCAATTCAAATTTTTGCTACACACTGGTCAAACTCAGCCGTGAGTCACTGTATATCCATATGGAAGAACATTCTGTACCTTCAACAATTGTCAAGTATGTTGCAAAATGTTTGAAGATAAGCAGATGAATCGCGAAATGTTATAAATGTGAATGTAAGAAATGTTAACCATAGTCGAAATCGGGCTCCTCCAAGCATAAGAACGATCGAGTCGAGAGATGTCCTCTAGTAAATATCCAGAACCCAAGTCGTAACTTATCATTAATGTAATTTTGTCGCTCATATTATTAACATTGGAGTAGTTAAGTTATGATAAAGTAATGACGGAATTCGACTGGTGTCGATATTAGAAGAGAAGTTATTGATGAAATATCGTATGAGCTGGTTACATAATATAGTTCTTATAATCGCTCAGATGAGCCAGACACATACATTATTCGCTTATCGTTTGATAGTTAACTAAATATTATTACCCTTTTTCTAAATCTAGTATCATAAATTTAAATATAAAATTATTTTAAGATTTTTGATTAACGTAAATTTTGAATATTTGCTAGTTAACATATTTATTATAATGGCAGTGCAGCGAAGTAACGAAGATATAGCAGCTAGCATATATGCTGATATAGTGTTATGTAACATTTGTAGAGACCCAGTCTTGATTAATACTAAAATTCCGAAGACCCCTTGCAAACATAAATTCCATCAAGCTTGTTTGGTAACCTGGTTACGTACTAATGAAACATGTCCGTCGTGGAGACAGCCATGTACACTTTCGCAGTTAAATTCTGTCGAAAGTCAGTCAATAGGAACAGCCCTTTCAAGTTCCTCGAGCAGTTCGTGATGGCCATCTAACTGGTGCTACACCTCTGAATAGACCTAATACCAGATCCAATAACCAACGAAATAACTCTGGAGCACAGACTTACAGGCCTAATACTAAGTTTAATGTCAGGAATAGACGTGATTCATCCAATGCTTCGCTTGACCCACCCATCCTTTCTGAACAGCGAATTCAGCAACTTATTTCAAACTCGTTAGATACATTTCGAGCCAGTATGGTTGTAGCAGTGACTGACGAGATCAGTTTAGCTATAAGAAACAAGGGATTCGAACAGCTGTAGATAATCGAAGTACTGATTGCATTAAGTCTCAAGTATTATTTCGAGTTGACATGTACAATTCTCTGGATCCTTTAATGAAAATTCAGTGGAAGATTTTATTTACCGGATCAATCGCTTTACCGGCCAATGTCTGAACGGAAATTGGAATTTGCTTTATCAATTTGCAAATATTTTGTTCTGTGGACCTGCATTACAGTTCTACTGGCGGTTTCAAAGAACAAATAGTCGGTCTAATTGGTTGCAATGCGATGCCTTGCGTGAGCGATATAGAGATCAACGCTCGGATGAGGAGATAAAAGATTCTTTAAGATCTCGAAAACAGTAAAATGGGCAAAGTTTTGATACATTTTTGGATGCTATCCTGTGTATTTCTAACGGCGTTTTCTTTATGCAGTCATGCATGAGGAAAACTCGATAGATACTTCCCATACAGATTCTGCAGAGGCAACCGAGATAAATGCAATACGATCAGTTGATAGAATAAAATGTGAGAATTATGGTTAGATAGGTCATAGATATCAAGATTGTGTAAAAACCAGACGCGTATTTTGCTATGGTTGTGGCCGTTTGATACTTACAAACCGACATGTCGTAAGTGCAACCCTGTATCGGAAATCTTGCAACAGGTTGTCCACCGAGCATAATCAATGGATATCCACCTACAGCCCCGGATCAACTATCAAACAATGAAAAAGACTCAATTTGTACCCCCAACAAATTCCTAACAAAAACACTGACTTATCGAAGAATCTAAGATTTAAACCGTTGCATGTCAAATTGAAAGAATATTACCAACGTAGAGCGGAAATATTCTGTTTGCAAATAAATTCGCTTCCCAAAACTCGTTCTTCAGTTAGAATGAATGAATTTTGGAGAAACAAGCAATCACTAAAGAACATTACAGTTGTCTCTACCATCCGCAACTGTAATGATTCGCGTCCATATATAAATCTTATGTTATTTGGTCCAAGATATTTAGCATTATTGGATAATGGTGGCAATAAAAGCGTGATCGGAGGACAATTGGCCGCACGATTGCTTACAGCAGACCTAAAGTTTATAAAATTGAACGGCAATGTTCGCGCTGCAGATGGCCAACGTCAAAAAGTACTAGGGACTCTTATTCCGTTAGAGTATGACTTACTACAGAAAGAAGTTGAATTTATGATTGTACCTTCAATCACACAAGACATCATCTGTGGAATGGATTTTTGGAAGTTATTCGGTATTAATATTTCTAATACGACTGTGGTAAGCGAATTAAACTGACGTGATCAAACGTCTGATAATATTTGTCTTAGTGTTACCGAGAGGAATCGCTTAAAAGCTGTTGTAGATTTTTGTCCCTCCTCGGAAAGAGATGGGTTAGGAAAAACCTCTTTAATCGAACACAGTATTGATACTGGTGATGCTAAGCCCATCAAGTAACGACATTATCCGTTTTCTCCTGCTAAAGAGTAACAGATGTGTCCTGAAATCGACACAATAATAGAGTTAGACGTCCTTGAAAAATCACCTATCTCTGACTGGTCCTCTCCGGCTGTTCTTCTTCTAAGGCCAGGTAAAGTGAGAATTTTTTTACATTCAAGGAAGCTAAACTCGGTTACAGTTAAGGATGCATATCCTTCACCTCTAATCGAAGGACTTTTAAGTCGTCTTCCACCTGTTCAGTGTATTTCCAAAATTGACGTAAAAAACGCTTTCAGGCAGATTGGTTTGGATGCCAAGTCAAAAGAGAAAACTGCGGTTGCTGTCCCAAACAGACCGTTGTATCAATTTACCAAGATGCCATTCGGATTAACGAATGCTCCTCAAACATTGTGCCGACTTATGGATTACGTCATACCTTATACCATGAAGTCCCACGTACTAGTTTATTTGGATGACTTATTAGTGCTGTCCTCCAACTTTGAGGAGCACTTGTTTAACCTGGTAGAAGTAGCAACGCAACTTCAAAAGGCGGGTCTCACGATAAACGTTAGTAAGAGTCAATTTTGTCTGAAGAAAGCGGAATATTTAGGATATATTGTAGGTGAAGGCACATTGAGAATAAATCCAAATAAAATTCAGGCTATCTCGGAATTTCCAACACCTAAAACTAAACATCAGCTTAAGCGCTTTTTGGGTATGACCGGCTGGTATCAAAGATTCCTCTTTCAGTATTCGGATATTACATTCGCTTTAACTGAATTATTGAAAGGGAAAACTTTTGAGTGGAATGAGGATGTGCAAAAGGCTTTGGATGAATTAAAGAAACAACTAAAATCCGCACCCTTTCTCGCCCTTCCAAATTACGCCAAACCCTTTGTCTTACAATGCGGCGCCTCTATAAATGGAGTAGGCGCAGTAGTTGCATAATATGATGAGTCTGGAGTAGAACGACCCATTGGATATATGTCAAAGAAGCTCAATAAAGCACAACGCAATTATTCTGTGACGGAAGTAGAGTATTTAGCAGTAGTTTTAGCTATAAAGAGATTTCGTTTGTACATTGAAGGTCACGAATTTAAATTTGTAACCGATCATGCAAGTTTACGTTGGCTAATTAATCTTGGAATAATTCCGTCCGTCCCAGCCAAAAATGTTTAATTTGGACTCATATGCAAATATGACTGTGTTCCAGAACTCCAAATCCTTGTCCAAGTGGGTTTTGGCGAACGTCATCCTAGTCCCTTTATTTTTCGCGCTTATAAAGGGCTTTTTCCGTGGTACTCGGGCATGAAAGTCATGGTTGCGCAGAACCTGGCGCACAGTTTCCACACTGCACTTTTTCCCCATTTCATCCTCCACCTGTTGAGTCAGTTTTGGAGCCGATAGCTTGGGATTTTCCCATATTTTCCTGATGATCCTCCGCTCATCCTGTTCGGTGAAAATCTTGTTTGGTGCCATTCTGCCCTTGTCCTCTATCCGATTTTCGACGACGAAGCGCCGAATGATGTAATATACAGTTGACTTGCTCAGATTGACCATTTCAGCTATTTGGCGATGTGAATATCCGATCTGGAAGTGTTCCAGGATGAGATTCCGCTGTTCAATGGTAGTCCGTTTGCCCATAGTCCTTGTTGGCTGGTTGCACCCAGGATGCAGGATATAACTAAGCTGACTACGAAGGATTGGTCTATTTATACCGAAAATAATCAACCTGACGTAAAAAATCCGGGTTTTATGGCACCCAGGTGTCCATAATGACACAGGTCAAAATGACCTGGGACCATAAATTAAGGTACTTTTTTACATAACCCTACCTAGCGGGTGGGAAACCCCCAGTTTATTGGGGTTATATATTAATTTTGGTGGTTAATATATGTACCTGCAATCGGTCTTTGGAATTTTTGAAAAATAATGTATAATTAGTTTATGGCAGGCAATTCAAATTTTTGCTACACACTGGTCAAACTCAGCCGTGAGTCACTGTATATCCATATGGAAGAACATTCTGTACCTTCAACAATTGTCAAGTATGTTGCAAAATGTTTGAAGATAAGCAGATGAATCGCGAAATGTTATAAATGTGAATGTAAGAAATGTTAACCATAGTCGAAATCGGGCTCCTCCAAGCATAAGAACGATCGAGTCGAGAGATGTCCTCTAGTAAATATCCAGAACCCAAGTCGTAACTTATCATTAATGTAATTTTGTCGCTGATATTATTAACATTGGAGTAGTTAAGTTATGATAAATTTATGACGGAATTCGACTGGTGTCGATATTAGAAGAGAAGTTATTGATGAAATATCGTATGAGCTGGTTACATAATATAGTTCTTATAATCGCTCAGATGAGCCAGACACATACATTATTCGCTTATCGTTTGATAGTTAACTAAATATTATTACCCTTTTTCTAAATCTAGTATCATAAATTTAAATATAAAATTATTTTAAGATTTTTGATTAACGTAAATTTTGAATATTTGCTAGTTAACATATTTATTATAATGGCAGTGCAGCGAAGTAACGAAGATATAGCAGTTAGCATATATGCTGATATAGTGTTATGTAACATTTGTAGAGACCCAGTCTTGATTAATACTAAAATTCCGAAGACCCCTTGCAAACATAAATTCCATCAAGCTTGTTTGGTAACCTGGTTACGTACTAATGAAACATGTCCGTCGTGGAGACAGCCATGTACACTTTCGCAGTTAAATTCTGTCGAAAGTCAGTCAATAGGAACAGCCCTTTCAAGTTCCTCGAGCAGTTCGTGATGGCCATCTAACTGGTGCTACACCTCTGAATAGACCTAATACCAGATCCAATAACCAACGAAATAACTCTGGAGCACAGACTTACAGGCCTAATACTAAGTTTAATGTCAGGAATAGACGTGATTCATCCAATGCTTCGCTTGACCCACCCATCCTTTCTGAACAGCGAATTCAGCAACTTATTTCAAACTCGTTAGATACATTTCGAGCCAGTATGGTTGTAGCAGTGACTGACGAGATCAGTTTAGCTATAAGAAACCTTAATATCTCTAATAACCAGAAGGAAGCTCGAATTGAATCAGGGGTTGAGCAAAATAATTCAATGAATTCAAATAATAATAATAATAGGTATCAAGGGATTCGAACAGCTGTAGATAATCGAAGTACTGATTGCATTAAGTCTCAAGTATTATTTCGAGTTGACATGTACAATTCTCTGGATCCTTTAATGAAAATTCAGTGGAAGATTTTATTTACCGGATCAATCGCTTTACCGGCCAATGCCTGAACGGAAATTGGAATTTGCTTTATCAATTTGCAAATATTTTGTTCTGTGGACCTGCATTACAGTTCTACTGGCGGTTTCAAAGAACAAATAGTCGGTCTAATTGGTTGCAACTATGCGATGCCTTGCGTGAGCGATATAGAGATCAACGCTCGGATGAGGAGATAAAAGATTCTTTAAGATCTCAAAAACAGTAAAATGGGCAAAGTTTTGATAAATTTTTGGATGCTATCCTGTGTATTTCTAACGGCGTTTTCTTTATGCAGTCATGCATGAGGAAAACTCGATAGATACTTCCCATACAGATTCTGCAGAGGCAACCGAGATAAATGCAATACGATCAGTTGATAGAATAAAATGTGAGAATTATGATTAGATAGGTCATAGATATCAAGATTGTGTAAAAACCAGACGCGTATTTTGCTATGGTTGTGGCCGTTTGATACTTACAAACCGACATGTCCTAAGTGCAACCCCGTATCGGAAATCTTGCAACAGGTTGTCCACCGAGCATAATCAACGGATATCCACCTACAGCCCCGCATCAACTATCAAACAATGAAAAAGACTCAATTTGTACCCCCAACAAATTCCTAACAAAAACACTGACTTATCGAAGAATCTAAGATTTAAACCGTTGCATGTCAAATTGAAAGAATATTACCAACGTAGAGCGGAAATATTCTGTTTGCAAATAAATTCGCTTCCCAAAACTCGTTCTTCAGTTAGAATGAATGAATTTTGGAGAAACAAGCAATCACTAAAGAACATTACAGTTGTCTCTACCATCCGCAACTGTAATGATTCGCGTCCATATATAAATCTTATGTTATTTGGTCCAAGATATTTAGCATTATTGGATAATGGTGCCAATAAAAGCGTGATCGAAGGACAATTGGCCGCACGATTGCTTACAGCAGACCTAAAGTTTACAAAATTGAACGGCAATGTTCGCGCTGCAGATGGCCAACGTCAAAAAGTACTAGGGACTCTTATTCCGTTAGAGTATGACTTACTACAGACAGAAGTTGAATTTATGATTGTACCTTCAATCACACAAGACATCATCTGTGGAATGGATTTTTGGAAGTTATTCGGTATTAATATTTCTAAGACGACTGTGGTAAGCGAATTAAACTGACGTGATCAAACGTCTGATAATATTTGTCTTAGTGTTACCGAGAGGAATCGCTTAAAAGCTGTTGTAGATTTTTGTCCCTCCTCGGAAAGAGATGGGTTAGGAAAAACCTCTTTAATCGAACACAGTATTGATACTGGTGATGCTAAGCCCATCAAGTAACGACATTATCCGTTTTCTCCTGCTAAAGAGTAACAGATGTGTACTGAAATCGACACAATGACAGAGTTAGACGTCCTTGAAAAATCACCTATCTCTGACTGGTCCTCTCCGGCTGTTCTTCTTCTAAGGCCAGGTAAAGTGAGAATTTTTTTACATTCAAGGAAGCTAAACTCGGTTACAGTTAAGGATGCATATCCTTCACCTCTAATCGAAGGACTTTTAAGTCGTCTTCCACCTGTTCAGTGTATTTCCAAAATTGACGTAAAAAACGCTTTCAGGCAGATTGGTTTGGATGCCAAGTCAAAAGAAAAAACTGCGGTTGCTGTCCCAAACAGACCGTTGTATCAATTTACCAAGATGCCATTCGGATTAACGAATGCTCCTCAAACATTGTGCCGACTTATGGATTACGTCATACCTTATACCATGAAGTCCCACGTACTAGTTTATTTGGATGACTTATTAGTGCTGTCCTCCAACTTTGAGGAGCACTTGTTTAACCTGGTAGAAGTAGCAACGCATCTTCAAAAGGCGGGTCTCACGATAAACGTTAGTAAGAGTCAATTTTGTCTGAAGAAAGCGGAATATTTAGGATATATTGTAGGTGAAGGCACATTGAGAATAAATCCAAATAAAATTCAGGCTATCTCGGAATTTCCAACACCTAAAACAAAGAGTCAGCTTAAGCGCTTTTTGGGTATGACCGGCTGGTATCAAAGATTCCTCTTTCAGTATTCGGATATAACATTCGCTTTAACTGAATTATTGAAAGGGAAAACTTTTGAGTGGAATGAGGATGTGCAAAAGGCTTTGGATGAATTAAAGAAACAACTAACATCCGCACCCTTTCTCGCCCTTCCAAATTACGCCAAACCCTTTGTCTCACAATGCGACGCCTCTATAAATGGAGTAGGCGCAGTAGTTGTATAATATGATGAGTCTGGAGTAAAACGACCCATTGGATATATGTCAAAGAAGCTCAATAAAGCACAACGCAATTATTCTGTGACGGAAGTAGAGTATTTAGCAGTAGTTTTAGCTATAAAGAGATTTCGTTTGTACATTGAAGGTCACGAATTTAAATTTGTAACCGATCATGCAAGTTTACGTTGGCTAATTAATCTTGGAATAATTCCGTCCGTCCCAGCCAAAAATGTTTAATTTGGACTCATATGCAAATATGACTGTGTTCCAGAACTCCAAATCCTTGTCCAAGTGGGTTTTGGCGAACGTCATCCTAATCCCTTTATTGTTTGCGCTTATAAAGGGCTTCTTCCGTGGTACTCGGGCATGAAAGTCATGGTTGCGCAGAACCTGGCGCACAGTTTCCACACTGCGCTTTTTCCCCATTTCATCCTCCACCTGTTGAGTCAGTTTTGGAGCCGATAGCTTGGGATTTTCCCATATTTTCCTGATGATCCTCCGCTCATCCTGTTCGGTGAAAATCTTGTTTGGTGCAATTCTGCCCTTGTCCTCTATCCGATTTTCGTCAACGAAGCGCCGAATGATGTAATATACAGTTGACTTGCATAGATTGACCATTTTAGCTATTCGGCGTTGTGAATATCCGATCTTGAAGTGTTCCAGGATGAGATTCCGCTGTTCAATGGTAGTCCGTTTGCCCATAGTCCTTGTTGGCTGGTTGCACCCAGGATGCAGGATATAACTAATCTGACTACGAAGGATTGGTCTATTTATACCGAAAATAATCAACCTGACGTAAAAAATCCGGGTTTTATGGCACCCAGGTGTCCATAATGCCACAGGTCAAAATGACCTGGGACCATAAATTAAGGTACTTTTTTACATAACCCTACCTAGCGGGTGGGAAACCCCCAGTTTATTGGGGTTATATATTAATTTTGGTGGCTAATATATGTACCTGCCATCGGTCTTTGGAATTTTTGAAAAATAATGTATAATTAGTTTATGGCAGGCAATTCAAATTTTTGCTACACACTGGTCAAACTCAGCCGTGAGTCACTGTATATCCATATGGAAGCACTCTCTCTACTTTTAGTTATTGACAAGTAGGTAGCAAAATTTTTGAAGATAGGCAGATCAGCCTCCATTTGCTGTACATGTTCATGTAATAAATGGTGCCCATAGTCGAAAACGGGTTACTTCAAGCATACGTACGTTCGATTCGATAGATGTCCTCTAGCAAATCCCCACAACCCAAGCCGTAACCTATCATTAATGTAATTTTTTCGCTCAAATCAACCACATTGAAATAGGTCAGTTATTATTAATTTAGGAATGAGGGAATCTGTCAGTTTTCGATGCCTGACCAAAAATCAATAAATACGAAAGAAAAAATGCTTATAATCGCTCAAATTAGCCAGACACATTAATTATTCGCTTATCGTTTGATAGCTAACTAAATATTATTACCCTTTTTCTAAATCTAGTATCATAAATTTAAATATAAAATTATTTTAAGATTTTTGATTAACGTAAATTTTGAATATTCGCTAGCTAACATATTTATTATAATGGCAGCGCAGCGAAGTAACGAAGATATAGCAGCTAGCATATATGCTGATATAGTGTTGTGTAACATTTGTAGAGACCCAGTCTTGATTAATACTGAAATTGCGGAGACCCCTTGCAGCCATAAATTCCATCGAGCTTGTCTGGTAACCTGGTTACGTACTAATGAAACATGTCCGTCGTGGAGACAGCCATGTACACTTTCGCAGTTAAATGACTGTCGAAAGTCAGTCAATCGGAACAGCCCTTTCAAGTTCCTCGAGCAGTTCGTGATGGCCATCGGACTGGTGCTACACCTCGGAATAGACCTAATACCAGATCCAATAACCAACGAAACAACTCTGGAGCACAGACTTACAGGCCTAATACTAAGTTTAATGTCAGGAATAGACGTGATTCATCCAATGCTTCGCTTGACCCACCCATCCTTTCTGATCAGCGAATTCAGCAACTTATTTCAAACTCGTTAGATACATTTCGAGCCAGTATGGTTGTAGCAGTGAGTGACGAGATCAGTTTAGCTATAAGAAACCTTAATATCTCTAATAACCAGACAGGAAGCTCGAATTGAATCAGGGGTCGAGCAAAATAATTCAATGAATTCAAATAATAATAATAATAGGTATCAAGGGATTCGCTAACAGCTGTAGAGAATCGAAGCAGTGATTGCATTGAACGACCTGACAAAATCTGGAAGTATTATTTCGAGTTGGCATGTACAATTCTCTGGATGCTTTAATGAAATTTTCAGTGCGAAGATTTTATTTACCGGATCAATCGCGTGACCGGCCAATGCCTGAACGGAAATTGGAATTTGCTTTATGAATTTGCAAATATTTTGTTCTGTGGACCTGCATTACAGTTCTACTGGCGGTTTCAAAGAACAAATAGTCGGTCTAATTGGTTGCAACTATG
>JAWNKZ010000105.1:0-30880 GCA_035041615.1 Drosophila anomalipes
TGTATTAACTAGCATTCAATTAAGTGTTGTCCAATACAAAGTGTGAAATTATATAATGGAAAATGTATATTAGATGTTATATAATGACGTATGAAACAAACAATGTGATATAATATGATTACACCTGTTAAATAAATGTTGGGACAACTGTACTACTACAAAAAAATGTTGTCCACAATAAAATAATGTATTAAATAGTATTCAATTAAATGTCGTCCAATACAAAACGTAAAATTATATTATGAAAAATGTAAACTATATGTTATATAATAACGTATGAAGCAAACAATGTAATATAATATGATTAAACATGTAAAATAAATGTTGGGAGAAAACGTTTGGGACAACCGTACTACTACAAACAAATGTTGTCCGCAAATATGATGTATTCAATAGTATTCAATTAGGTGTTGCCCAATACAAAATTTGAAATATCGCGAAAAATGTAACCTAGATGATAGATAACAACGTATGACACGAAAAATGTGAAATAAAAATTGTATCATGTTAAATAATTGTTGGGCAATAACGTAGGCGACAACTCTACTACTGCAAAACAATGTTGTCAACAATAAAATTATGTATAAAATAGTATTCAATTACGTGTTGTAAAACACAAAATGTGAAATTATGTAATGAAAAAGTTAAATTAGATGTTAGATAATGACGTATGAAACAACCAATGTGATATAATATGATTATACATGTAATATATATGTTAGGAAATAACGTATGGGACAACTGTACTACTACAAAAAAATGTTCCCACCAAGAATGTTAGGTATTAAATAGTTTTCAATTAGGTGTTGTCCAATACAAAAGTTGAAATAATATCACCAAAAATGTAACATAGATGATAGATAATAACGTATGACACAAACAATGTCAAATAATATAATTTAACATGTTAAAAAAATGTTGGGCAATAACGTATAGGGCAACTGTACTATTATAAAAAAATGCTGTCCACAAAAAAGTATGTATTAAATAGTATTCAATTAAATGTTGTCCAATACAAAATGTGAAATTATATTATGAAAAATGTAAACTAGATGTTATATAATAACGTATGAAACAAACAATGTGATATAAAATGATTAAACATGTAAAATAAATGTTGGGAGATAACGTATGGGACAACTGTATTACTACAATAAAATGTTGTCCACAATATGATTATGTATTAAATTGTATTTAATTAAATGTTGCCCAATGCAAAATGTGAAATTATATTATGAAAAACGTAAATTAGATTTTAGATAATAACTTATGACTCAAACAATGCGAAATAAAAAAATGTATTATGTTAAATAAATTTTGGGCAATAACGGATTGGGCAACTATAATATTACAAAAAAATGCTGTCCACCAAAAAAAATATGTATTAAATAGTATTCAATTAAATGTTGTCCAATACAAAATGTGAAATTATATTATGAAAAATGTAAACTAGATGTCATATAATAACGTATGAAACTAACAATGTGATATAAAATGATTAAACATGTAAAATAAATGTTTGGTAATTACTTATGGGACAACTGTACAACTACAAACAAATTTGTGTACAATAAGATTATGTATTAAATGGTATTCAATTGGGTGTTGTCCAATACAAAATGTGAAATTATATTATGAAAAATGTAAATTAGATGTCATATAATAACGTATGAAACAAAGAATGTGATATAATATGATTAAACATGTAAAATAAATGTTTGGTAATAACTTATGGGACAACTGTACAACTACAAAAAAATGTTGTGTACAATAAGATTATGTATTAAATGGTATTCAATTGGGTGTTGTCCAATACAAAATGTGAAATTATATTATGAAAAATGTAAATTAGATGTCATATACTAACGTATG
This sequence comes from Drosophila anomalipes, assembly GCA_035041615.1. Taxonomy (NCBI): domain Eukaryota; kingdom Metazoa; phylum Arthropoda; class Insecta; order Diptera; family Drosophilidae; genus Drosophila; species Drosophila anomalipes. The sequence goes on from JAWNKZ010000105.1 coordinate 1,873, forward strand.
AAACAAAGAATGTGATATAATATGATTAAACATGTAAAATAAATGTTTGGTAATAACTTATGGGACAACAATACAACTGCAAAAAAATGTTGTGTACAATAAGATTATGTATTAAAGGGTATTCAATTGGGTGTTGTCCAATACAAAATGTGAAATTATATTATGAAAAATGTAAATTAGATGTTAGATAAGAACGTTTGACACAATCAATTTGGTATAATAAGACTAATCATGTAATATAAATGTTGAAAAATAACGTATGAGACAACTCTAATACTACAAAAAAATGTTGTCCACAAAAAAGGTATGTATTAACTAGCATTCAATTAAGTGTTGTACAATACAAAGTGTGAAGTTATATAATGGAAAATTTATATTAGATGTTATATAATGGCGTATGAAACAAACAATGTGATATAATATGATTACACCTGTTAAATAAATGTTGGGACAACTGTACTACTACAACAAAATGTTGTCCACAAAAAAAGAATGTATTAAATAGTATTCAATTAAATGTTGTCCAATACAAAACATGTAAAATTATATTATGAAAAAAGTAAACTATATGTTATATAATAACGTATGAAACAAACAATGTAATATAATATGATTAAACATGTAAAATAAATGTTGGGAGAAAACGATTGGGACAACCGTACTACTACAAACAAATGTTGTCCGCAAATATGATGTATTCAATAGTATTCAGTTAGGTGTTGCCCAATACAAAATTTGAAATATCGCGAAAAATGTAACCTAGATGATAGATAACAACGTATGACACGAAAAATGTGAAATAAAAAATGTATCATGTTAAATAATTGTTGGGCAATAACGTGGGCGACAACTCTACTACTGGAAAACAATGTTGTCAACAATAAAATTATGTATAAAATAGTATTCAATTACGTGTTGTAAAACACAAAATGTGAAATTATGTAATGAAAAAGTTAAATTAGATGTTAGATAATGACGTATGAAACAACCAATGTGATATAATATGATTATACATGTAATATATATGTTAGGAAATAACGTATGGGACAACTGTACTACTGTATTAAATGGTATTCAATTGGGTGTTGTCCAATACAAAATTTGAAATTATATTATGAAAAATGTAAATTAGATTGTCATATAATAACGTATGAAACAAAGAATGTGATATAATATGATCAAACATGTAAAATAAATGTTTGGTAATAACGTATGGGACAACTGTACAACTACAAAAAAATGTTGTGTACAATAAGATTATGTATTAAATGGTATTCAATTGGGTTTTGTCCAATACAAAATGTGAAATTATATTACGAAAAATGTAAATTAGATGTTAGATAAGAACGTTTGACACAATCAATTTGATATAATAAGACTAATCATGTAATATAAATGTTGAAAAATAACGTATGACACAACTCTACTACTACAAAAAAATGTTGTCCACAAAAAAGGTATGTATTAACTAGCATTCAATTAAGTGTTGTCCAACACAAAGTGTGAAATTATATGATGGAAAATTTATATTAGATGTTATATAATGGCGTATGAAACAAACAGTGTGATATAATATGATTACACCTGTTAAATAAATGTTGGGACAACTGTACTACTACAACAAAATGTTGTCCACAATAAAAGAATGTATTAAATAGTATTCAATTAAATGTTGTCCAATACAAAATGTAAAATTATATTATGAAAAATGTAAACTATATGTTATATAATAACGTATGAAGCAAACAATGTAATATAATATGATTAAACATGTAAAATAAATGTTGGGACAAAACGTTTGGGGACAACCGTACTACTACAAACAAATGTTGTCCGCAAATATGATGTATTCAATAGTATTCAATTATATGTTGTCCAATATAAAAAGTGAAATTATATTATGCAAATAGTAAATTAAATATTATATAATAACGTATGAAGCAAACAATGTAATATAATATGATTAAACATGTAAAATAAATGTTGGGAGAAAACGTTTGGGACAACCGGACTACTGCAAACAAATGTTGTCCACAAATATGATGTATTCAATAGTCTTCAATTAGGTGTTGCCCAATACAAAATTTGAAATATTGCAAAAAATGTAACCTAGATGATAGATACCAACGTATGACACGAACAATGTGAAATAAAAAATGTATCATGTTAAATAATTGTTGGGCAATAACGTGGGCGACAACTCTACTACTGCAAAACAATGTTGTCAACAATAAAATTATGTATAAAATAGTATTCAATTACGTGTTGTACAACACAACATGTGAAATTATGTAATGAAAAATTTAAATTGGATTTTAGATAGTGACGTATGACTGAAACAATGCGAAATAATAAAATTTAACATGTTAAGTAAATGTTAGGAAATAACGTAGGGGACAACTGTACACTACAAGAAAATGTTGTCAACAATAAAATTATGCATTAAATGGTATTCAATTTGGTGTTGTCCAATAAAAAATGTGAAATTATATTATGAAAATTGTAAATTGGATGTTATATAATAACGTATGAAACAAACAATGTCATATAATATGATTATACATGTAGAATAAATGATACGAAATAACGTATGCGATAACTGTACTACTACAAAAGATGTTGTCAACAAGACTGTTATTGATTAAATATTATTCAATAACGACTTGTCCAATACAAAATGTGAAAATACATAATGCAAAATATAAATTAGATGTTAGATAATAACAAATGACACAAACAAAATGATATAATAAAACTTAACATGTTAAATAAATGTTGGGAGATAACGTATAGGGCAACTGTACTATTACAAAAACATACTGTCAACAAAAAGATTATGTATTAGATAGTATTCAATTGGGCGTGGTCCAATACAAAATGTGGAATTATATTACGAAGAATGTAAACTATATGTTATATAATAACGTATGAAGCAAACAATGTAATATAATATGATTAAACATGTAAAATAAATGTTGGGAGAAAACGTTTGGGACAACCGTACTACTACCAACAAATGTTGTCCGCAAATGTGGTGTATTCAATAGTATTCAATTAGGTGTTGCCCAATACAAAAGTTGAAATAATATCACCAAAAATGTAACATAGATGATAGATAATAACGTATGACACAAACAATGTCAAATAATATAATTTAACATGTTAAATAATTGTTGGGCAATAACGTAGGCGACAGCTCTACTACTGCAAAACAATGTTGTCAACAATATAATTATGTGTAAAATAGTATTCAATTACGTGTTGTAAAACACAAAATGTGAAATTATGTAATGAAAAAGTTAAATTAGATGTTAGATAATGACGTATGAAACAACCAATGTGATATAATATGATTATACATGTAATATATATGTTAGGAAATAACGTATGGGACAACTGTACTACTACAAAAAAATGTTCCCACCAAGAATGTTAGGTATTAAATAGTTTTCAATTAGGTGTTGTCCAATACAAAAGTTGAAATAATATCACCAAAAATGTAACATAGATGATAGATAATAACGTATGACACAAACAATGTCAAATAATATAATTTAACATGTTAAAAAAATGTTGGGCAATAACGTATAGGGCAACTGTACTATTATAAAAAAATGCTGTCCACAAAAAAGTATGTATTAAATAGTATTCAATTAAATGTTGTCCAATACAAAATGTGAAATTATATTATGAAAAATGTAAACTAGATGTTATATAATAACGTATGAAAAAACAATGTGATATAAAATGATTAAACATGTAAAATAAATGTTGGGAGATAACGTATGGGACAACTGTATTACTACAATAAAATGTTGTCCACAATATGATTATGTATTAAATTGTATTTAATTAAATGTTGCCCAATGCAAAATGTAAAAATAATGAAAACGTAAATTAGATAGATAAGTAATCAATTAAATGTTGTCCAATACAAAATGTGAAATTATATTATGAAAAATGTAAACTAGATGTCATATAATAACGTATGAAACAAACAATGTGATATAAAATGATTAAACATGTAAAATAAATGTTTGGGAGATAACGTATGGGACAACTGTATATACTACAAAAAAATGTTGTCCACAATAATGATTATGTATTAAATGGTATTCAATTAAATGTTGTCCAATACAAAATGTGAAATTATATTATGAAAAATGTAAATTAGATGTCATATAATAATTAACTGTTAAATATGTTAAACTGTCAAACAAATGTTTCGAATATTAAAAGTATCAAAAATGTTGTTACAATGATTATATATAAATGTACAATTGTGTTGACCAATAACAAAATGTGAAATAAGTTTGGTAATAACTTAGTAACAACTACAATCAAAAAATGACTAATATGTAATATAAATGTTGAAAAATAACGTATGAGACAACTCTATACTACAAAAAAATGTTGTCCACAAAAAAGGTATGTATTAACTGCATTCAATTAAGTGTTGTACAATACAAAGTGTGAAATTATATAATGGAAAATTTATATTAGATGTTATATAATGGCGTAGAAACAAACAGTGTGATATAATATGATTACACCTGTTAAATAAATGTTGGGACAACTGTACTACTACAACAAAATGTTGTCCACAAAAAAGAATGTATTAAATAGTATTCAATTAAATGTTGTCCAATACAAAATGTAAAATTATATTATGAAAAATGTAAACTATATGTTATATAATAACGTATGAAGCAAACAATGTAATATAATATGATTAAACACGTAAAATAAATGTTGGGAGAAAACGTTTGGGACAACCGTACTACTACCAACAAATGTTGTCCGCAAATATGGTGTATTCAATAGTATTCAATTAGGTGTTGCCCAATACAAAATTTGAAATATCGCGAAAAATGTAACCTAGATGATAGATAACAACGTATGACACGAAAAATGTGAAATAAAAATTGTATCATGTTAAATAATTGTTGGACAATAACGTAGGCGACAACTCTACTACTGCAAAACAATGTTGTCAACAATAAAATTATGTATAAAATAGTATTCAATTACGTGTTGTAAAACACAAAATGTGAAATTATGTAATGAAAAAGTTAAATTAGATGTTAGATAATGACGTATGAAACAACCAATGTGATATAATATGATTATACATGTAATATATATGTTAGGAAATAACGTATGGGACAACTGTACTACTACAAAAAAATGTTCCCACCAAGCATGTTAGGTATTAAATAGTTTTCAATTAGGTGTTGTCCAATACAAAAGTTGAAATAATATCACCAAAAATGTAACATAGATGATAGATAATAACGTATGACACAAACAATGTCAAATAATATAATTTAACATGTTAAAAAAATGTTGGGCAATAACGTATAGGGCAACTGTACTATTATAAAAAAATGCTGTCCACAAAAAAGTATGTATTAAATAGTACTAGTGTCCAAACAATGTGAAAAAATGATTAACAGAATATAATAACGTATGAAACAACAAATAAAATGATTAATGTAAAATAAATTAAATGTGCCAATGCAAACTGTGAAATTATATATGAAAAACGTAAATTAGATTTTAGATAATAAGTTATGACTCAAACAATGCGAAATAAAAAAATTAGTATGTAAATAAATTTTGGGCAATAACGGATTGGGCAACTATAATATTACAAAAAAATGCTGTCCACAAAATAATTATGTATTAAATAGTATTCAATTAAATGTTGTCCAATACAAAATGTGAAATTATATTATGAAAAATGTAAACTAGATGTCATATAATAACGTATGAAACAAACAATGTGATATAAAATGATTAAACATGTAAAATAAATGTTTGGTAATAACTTATGGGACAACTGTACAACTACAAAAAAATGTTGTGTACAATAAGATTATGTATTAAATAGTATTCAATTGGGTGTTGTCCAATACAAAATGTGAAATTATATTATGAAAAATGTAAATTAGATGTCATATACTAACGTATGAAACAAAGAATGTGATAGAATATGATATAAACATGTATATAAATGTTAAATAAATTATGGGAAATAACGTATGGGACAACTATATTATGTACTAAATATACAATTGGTTGTCCAATCAAAATGTGAAATTAGATTATGTAATTAAATTAGTATGTTAATTAAGAATGTTTGACACAATACATTGAAATGTAACATGTAATATATATGTTGAAAAATGTGAAATTATCTAAGAAAAATGTTATACATATATAACTGTATGAAACAAACAATGTGATATAAATGATTAAACATGTAAAATAAATGTTTGGTAGATTACTGTATGGGACAACTGTACAACTACAAAAAAATGTTGTGTACAATAAGAATGTATTAAATGGTATTCAATTGGATGTTGTCCAATACAAAATGTGAAATTATATTATGAAAAATGTAAATTAGATGTCATATAATAACGTATGAAACAATGTAATATAAATGTAAATGGAATAATATGATTAAACAGGTAAAAGAATGTTTGTAATAATTTGGGACAACCGTACTACTACCAAAAAATGTTGTCCGCAAATAGTGATGTATTAAATAGTATTCAATTAGGTGTTGTCCAATACAAAATGTGAAATTATATTATGAAAAATGTAAATAGATGTCATATAATAACGTATGAAACAAACAATGTGATATAATATGATTAAACATGTAAAATAAATGTTTGGTAATAACGTATGGGACAACTGTACAACTACAAAAAAATGTTGTGTACAAAAAGATTATGTATTAAATGGTATTCAATTGGGTGTTGTCCAATACAAAATGTGAAATTATATTATGAAAAATGTAAACTAGATGTTATATAATAACGTTATGACACAAACAATGTGATATAATAAGATTAAACATGTAAAATAAATGTTGGGAAATAACGTATGGGACAACTCTACTACTACAAAAAAATGTTGTCCACAATAAATGTATGTATTAACTAGCATTCAATTAAGTGTTGTCCAATACAAAGTGTGAAATTATATAATGGAAAACTTAAATTAGATGTTAGATAATGGCGTATGAAACAAACAATGTGATATAATATGATTACACCTGTTAAATAAATGTTGGGACAACTGTACTACTACAACAAAATGTTGTCCACAATAAAAGAATGTATTAAATAGTATTCAATTAAATGTTGTCCAATACAAAATGTAAAATTATATTATGAAAAATGTAAACTATATGTTATATAATAACGTATGAAGCAAACAATGTAATATAATATGATTAAACATGTAAAATAAATGTTGGGAGAAAACGTTTGGGACAACCGTACTACTACAAACAAATGTTGTCCGCAAATATGATGTATTCAATAGTATTCAATTAGGTGTTGCCCAATACAAAATTTGAAATATCGCGAAAAATGTAACCTAGATGATAGATAACAACGTATGACACGAAAAATGTGAAATAAAAAATGTATCATGTTAAATAATTGTTGGGCAATAACGTGGGCGACAACTCTACTACTGGAAAACAATGTTGTCAACAATAAAATTATGTATAAAATAGTATTCAATTACGTGTTGTAAAACACAAAATGTGAAATTATGTAATGAAAAAGTTAAATTAGATGTTAGATAATGACGTATGAAACAACCAATGTGATATAATATGATTATACATGTAATATATATGTTAGGAAATAACGTATGGGACAACTGTACTACTACAAAAAAATGTTCTCACCAAGAATGTTAGGTATTAGATAGTTTTCAATTAGGTGTTGTCCAATACAAAAGTTGAAATAATATCACCAAAAATGTAACATAGATGATAGATAATAACGTATGACACAAACAATGTCAAATAATATAATTTAACATGTTAAAAAAATGTTGGGCAATAACGTATAGGGCAACTGTACTATTATAAAAAAATGCCGTCCACAAAAAAGTATGTATTAAATAGTATTCAATTAAATGTTGTCCAATACAAAATGTGAAATTATATTATGAAAAATGTAAACTAGATGTTATATAATAACGTATGAAACAAACAATGTGATATAAAATGATTAAACATGTAAAATAAATGTTGGGAGATAACGTATGGGACAACTGTATTACTACAATAAAATGTTGTCCACAATATGATTATGTATTAAATTGTATTTAATTAAATGTTGCCCAATGCAAAATGTAAAATTATATTATGAAAAACGTAAATTAGATTTTAGATAATAACTTATGACTCAAACAATGCGAAATAAAAAAATGTATTATGTTAAATAAATTTTGGGCAATAACGGATTGGGCAACTATAATATTACAAAATAATGCTGTCCACCAAAAAAAATATGTATTAAATAGTATTCAATTAAATGTTGTCCAATACAAAATGTGAAATTATATTATGAAAAATGTAAACTAGATGTCATATAATAACGTATGAAACTAACAATGTGATATAAAATGATTAAACATGTAAAATAAATGTTTGGTAATTACTTATGGGACAACTGTACAACTACAAACAAATTTTGTGTACAATAAGATTATGTATTAAATGGTATTCAATTGGGTGTTGTCCAATACAAAATGTGAAATTATATTATGAAAAATGTAAATTAGATGTCATATAATAACGTATGAAACAAAGAATGTGATATAATATGATTAAACATGTAAAATAAAGTGTTTGGTAATAACTTATGGGACAACTGTACAACTACAAAAAAATGTTGTGTACAATAAGATTATGTATTAAATGGTATTCAATTGGGTGTTGTCCAATACAAAATGTTAAATTATATTATGAAAAATGTAAATTAGATGTCATATAATAACGTATGAAACAAAGAATGTGATATAATATGATTAAACATGTAAAATAAATGTTTGGTAATAACGTATGGGACAACTGTACAACTACAAAAAAATGTTGTGTACAATAAGATTATGTATTAAATGGTGTTCAATTGGGTGTTGTCCAATACAAAATGTGAAATTATATTATGAAAAATGTAAATTAGATGTTAGATAAGAACGTTTGACACAATCAATTTGATATAATAAGACTAATCATGTAATATAAATGTTGAAAAATAACGTATGAGACAACTCTACTACTACAAAAAAATGTTGTCCACAAAAAAGTTATGTATTAACTAGCATTCAATTAAGTGTTGTCCAATACAAAGTGTGAAATTATATGATGGAAAATTTATATTAGATGTTATATAATGGCGTATGAAACAAACAGTGTGATATAATATGATTACACCTGTTAAATAAATGTTGGGACAACTGTACTACTACAACAAAATGTTGTCCACAATAAAAGAATGTATTAAATAGTATTCAATTAAATGTTGTCCAATACAAAATGTAAAATTATATTATGAAAAATGTAAACTATATGTTATATAATAACGTATGAAACAAACAATGTAATATAATATGATTAAACATGTAAAATAAATGTTGGGAGAAAACGTTTGGGACAACCGTACTACTACAAACAAATGTTGTCCGCAAATATGATGTATTCAATAGTATTCAATTATATGTTGTCCAATATAAGATGTGAAATTATATTATGCAAATAGTAAATTAAATATTATATAATAACGTATGAAGCAAACAATGTAATATAATATGATTAAACATGTAAAATAAATGTTGGGAGAAAACGTTTGGGACAACCGGACTACTACAAACAAATGTTGTCCACAAATATGATGTATTCAATAGTCTTCAATTAGGTGTTGCCCAATACAAAATTTGAAATATTGCAAAAAATGTAACCTAGATGATAGATAACAACGTATGACACGAACAATGTGAAATAAAAAATGTATCATGTTAAATAATTGTTGGGCAATAACGTAGGCGACAACTCTACTACTGCAAAACAATGTTGTCAACAATAAAATTATGTATAAAATAGTATTCAATTACGTGTTGTACAACACAACATGTGAAATTATGTAATGAAAAATTTAAATTGGATTTTAGATAGTGACGTATGACTGAAACAATGCGAAATAATAAAATTTAACATGTTAAATAAATAGTAGGAAATAACGTAGGGGACAACTGTACACTACAAGAAAATGTTGTCAACAATAAAATTATGCATTAAATGGTATTCAATTTGGTGTTGTCCAATAAAAAATGTGAAATTATATTATGAAAATTGTAAATTGGATGTTATATAATAACGTATGAAACAAACAATGTCATATAATATGATTATACATGTAGAATAAATGATACGAAATAACGTATGCGATAACTGTACTACTACAAAAGATGTTGCCAACAAGACTGTTATTGATTAAATATTATTCAATAACGACTTGTCCAATACAAAATGTGAAAATACATAATGAAAAATATAAATTAGACGTTAGATGATAACAAATGACACAAACAAAATGATATAATAAAACTTAACATGTTAAATAAATGTTGGGAGATAACGTATAGGGCAACTGTACTATTACGAAAACATACTGTCAACAAAAAGATTATGTATTAGATAGTATTCAATTGGGCGTGGTCCAATACAAAATGTGGAATTATATTACGAAGAATGTATATTAGATGTTATACAATAACGTATAAAACAAACAATGTGATATAATATGATTAAAAATTATAAACAAATGTTAGGAATAACGTATGGGACAATTGTACTACTACAAAGAAATGTTGTCGACAAAAAATTATGTTTTAAATAGTACTCAATTAGGTGTTGCCAAACACAAAATTTGAAATAACATCATGAAAAATGTAACCTAGATGATAGTTAATAACTTATGACACAAAGAGTGTGAAAGAATAAAATTTAACATGTCAAACAATTGTTGGGCAATTACGTAGGCGACAACTCTACTGCTACAAAGCAATGTTGTCAACAATGAAATTATCTATCAAATAGTATTCAATTAGATGTTGTGCAACACAAAATGTGAAATTATGTAATGAAAAAGTTAAATTAGATGTTAGATAATGACGTATGAAACAACCAATGTGATATAATATGATTATACATGTAAAATAAATGTTGGGACAACTGTACTACTACAACAAAATGTTGTCCACAATAAAAGAATGTATTAAATAGTATTCAATTAAATGTTGTCCAATACAAAATGTAAAATTATATTATGAAAAATGTAAACTATATGTTATATAATAACGTATGAAGCAAACAATGTAATATAATATGATTAAACATGTAAAATAAATGTTGGGAGAAAACGTTTGGGACAACCGTACTACTACAAACAAATGTTGTCCGCAAATATGATGTATTCAATAGTATTCAATTAGGTGTTGCCCAATACAAAATTTGAAATATCGCGAAAAATGTAACCTAGATGATAGATAACAACGTATGACACGAAAAATGTGAAATAAAAAATGTATCATGTTAAATAATTGTTGGGCAATAACGTGGGCGACAACTCTACTACTGGAAAACAATGTTGTCAACAATAAAATTATGTATAAAATAGTATTCAATTACGTGTTGTAAAACACAAAATGTGAAATTATATAATGAAAAAGTTAAATTAGATGTTAGATAATGACGTATGAAACAACCAATGTGATATAATATGATTATACATGTAATATATATGTTAGGAAATAACGTATGGGACAACTGTACTACTACAAAAAAATGTTCTCACCAAGAATGTTAGGTATTAGATAGTTTTCAATTAGGTGTTGTCCAATACAAAAGTTGAAATAATATCACCAAAAATGTAACATAGATGATAGATAATAACGTATGACACAAACAATGTCAAATAATATAATTTAACATGTTAAAAAAATGTTGGGCAATAACGTATAGGGCAACTGTACTATTATAAAAAAATGCTGTCCACAAAATAATTGTGTATTAAATAGTATTCAATTAAATGTTGTCCAATACAAAATGTGAAATTATATTATGAAAAATGTAAACTAGATGTCATATAATAACGTATGAAACAAACAATGTGATATTATATGATTAAACATGTAAAATAAATGTTTGGTAATAACTTATGGGACAACTGTACAACTTAAATAGTATTCAATTGGGTGTTGTCCAATACAAAATGTGAAATTATATTATGAAAAATGTAAATTAGATGTTAGATAAGAACGTTTGACACAATCAATTTGATATAATAAGACTAATCATGTAATATAAATGTTGAAAAATGACGTATGAGACAACTCTAATACTACAAAAAAATGTTGTCCACAAAAAAGGTATGTATTAACTAGCATTCAATTAAGTGTTGTACAATACAAAGTGTGAAATTATATAATGGAAAATGTATATTAGATGTTATATAATGGCGTATGAAACAGTGTGATATAATATGATTACACCTGTTAAATAAATGTTGGGACAACTGTACTACTACAACAAAATGTTGTCCACAATAAAAGAATGTATTAAATAGTGTTCAATTATGTGTTGCCCAATACAAAATGTGAAATAATATCATCAAGAATGGAAATTAGATTTTACGTAATAACGTATGACACAAACAATGCGAAATAATAAAATTTAAAATGTTAATTAAATGTTGGGTCATATGATATTACCACAATAACTGTACTACCACAAACAAAATCTATCACCAAAAATGTTATGTATTAAATAGTATTCGATTAGCTCTGTAGCGCAACTGTACTTTACAAAAAATGCTGTCAAGAAAAGAATTATGTAAGTAGTATTCAATTAGGTGATTTCCAAAACGAGATGTGAAATTATATAATGAAAAATGTAAATTTGATGTTAGATAACAACGTATGACACAATCAATATGCTATAATAAGGTTTAAAGTGTAATGTAAATGTTGGGTAATAATGTAAGGGACAACTCTACTAGTACAAAAAAATGCTGTCCACAAAAAAGTATGTATTAAATAGTACTTAATTAAATGTTATCCAATGCAAAATGTGAAACCATATTATGAAAAATGTAAATAAGATGTTAGATAAGAACGTATGACACAATCAGTTTGTTATAATAAGACTAAACATCTAATATAAATGTTGGGTAACACCGTTTGGCATAACTCTACTACTACATAATAAGTGTTGGGCAATAACGTATAGTACAGTTGCCGTACTATTAAAAAAAAATACTGTCGACAAAAAAATGATGTATTGGATAGTATTCAATTAGATGTTGTCCTATACAAAATGTGAAATTATGTTACGAGGAATGAATATTAGATGTTATATAATAACGTATGAAACAAACAATGTGATATAATATGATTAAAAATTATAAATAAATGTTGGGAAATAACGTATGGGACAACTGTACTATTACAAAAAAATGTTGTCAACAATAAAATTATGTAATAAATGGTATTCAATTAAATGTTGTCCAATACCAAATGTGAAGTTCTATACTGAAAAATGTATATTAGATGTTACATAATAACGTATGAAACAAACAGTGTGATGTAATATGATTACACATGTTAAATAAATGTTGGGCAATAACGTAGGCGACAATTCTACGACTACAAAATAATGTTGTCAACAATAAAATAATGTATTAAATAGTATTCAATTAGGTGTTGTACAGCACAAAATGCGAAATTATGTAATGAAAAATTTAAATTAGATGTTAGATAATAACGTAAGACTGAAACAATGCGAAATATTACATTTTAACCTGTTAAATAAATGTTGGGTAATAACGTAGGGACAACTGTACTACTACAAAAAATGTTGTCCACAATAAAATGATGTATTAAATAATGTTCAATAAGGTGTTCTCCAATACGCGATGTGAAATTATATCATGAAAAATGGAAATTAGATTTTAGATAATAACTTAACTTACATGTTAAATAAATTTTGGGAAATAACTTATGGGAAAACTGTACTACTACAAAAAAATGTCGTCGATAAAAAAATTATGTATTATATAGTATTCAATTATGTGTTGCCCAATACAAAATTATAAATAATATCACGAAAAATTTAACATAGATGATAGGGAATAACGTATGACACAAACAATGTCAAATAATAAAATTGAACATGTTAAATAAATGTTGGGCAATAACGGATAGGGCAACTAGTATAATAAAATGATGTCAACAATAAAATTATGTAAATTGTATTCAATTAGGTGTTGTCCAATACGCGATGTGAAATTATATAATGAAAAGGGGAAATTAGATGCTAGATAATAACGTATGACACTATCAATGTGATATAATGAGATTTACAATGGAATATAAATGTAGGGCTATAATGTAAGGGACAACTCTACTACTACAAGGAAATGTTGTCGACAAAAAAAATATGTATTAAATAGTATTCAATTAAGTATTGTCCAATACCAAATGTAAAGTTCTATAATGAAAAATGTATATTAGATGTTATATAATAACGTATGAAACCAACACTGTGATATAATATATTTACATATATGTTGGGAGTTAACGTATGGGACAACTGTACTACTACAAAAAAATGTTGTCCACAATAAAAATATGTATTAAATAGTATTCAATTAAATGTTGTCCAATATAAAACGTGAAAATATATTATGAAAAATGTAAACTAGATACTATATAATAACGTACGAAACAAACAATGTGATATAATATGATTAAAGACGTAAAATAAATGTTGGGTGATAACGTATGAGGCAGCCCTATTACTACCAAAAAATTTTGTCCACAACAAATGATGAAAGTAACCTAAATGATGCATAACAACGTATGACACAATTAATTTGAAATAAAAAATGTTAACATGTTAAATGAATGTTGGGCAATAACGTAGGCGACAATTCTACTACTGCAAAATAATGTTGTCAACAATAAAATAATGTATTAAAAGTATTCAATTAGGTGTTGTACAGCACAAAATGCGAAATTATGTAATGAAAACTTTTAATTAGATGTTAGATAATAACGTAAGACTGAAACAATGCGAAATAATACATTTTAACCTGTTAAATAAATGTTGGGTAATAACGTAGGGACAACTGTACTATTACAAAAAAATGTTGTCAACAATAAAATTATGTATTAACTAGTATTCAATTAAGTGTTGTCCAATACAAAATGTGAAATTATATTATGAAAAATGTAAATTAGATGTTATATAACAACATATGGGTCAACTGTACCACTACATAAAAATGTAGTCCACAAATTAATTATGTATTAAATAGTATTCAATTAAATGTTCTCGAATACAAAATGTGAAATTATATTATGATAAATGTTAATTATGTGTTATATAAAAGCGTATGAAACAAACAATGTGATATAATATGATTAAACATGTTAAATAAATGTTGGCAGAAAAAGTATGGAACAACCGTACTACTCCAAAAAAAAAAATGTTGTCCACAAAAAATGATGTATTAAATAGTATTCAACTATGTGTCGTCCAATACAAAATGTGAATTTATATTGTGAAAAATGTAAACTAGATGTTATATAACAAGGTATGAATCAAACAATGTGATATGATATGATTAAAAATTATAAATAAATGTTGGGAAATAACGTATGGGACAACTGTACCACTACAAAAAAATGTTGTCAGCAAGAATGTGATGTATTAAATAGTATTCAATTAGGTGTTGCCCAATACACAATGTGAAGTAATATCATGAAAAATGGAAATTTGATTTTAGGTAATAACAATGACGCAAACAATGTGAAATAATAAAGTTTAACATGTTAATTAAATGTTGGGTAATATCATATAGGACAAGTGTACTACCACAAACAAAATCTGTCACCAAAAATGTTACGTATTATATAGTATTCAATTAGCTCTTGTCCAATACAAGATGTGAAAATATATAATGAAAAATGTGAATTAGATATTAGATAATAACGCATACCACAATCATTATGCTATAATAAGGTTTCACATGTAATATAAATGTTGGGTGATAATGTAAGGGACAACTCTACTACTACAAAGCAATGTTGTCCACAAAAAAAGCATTTATTAAACACTATTCAATTAAGTGTTGTCCAATACGGTATATGAAATTATATTATGAAAAATGTTAATTAGATATTATATAATAAGGTATGAAACAAACAATGTGATATAATATAATTAAACATGAAAAATAAATGTTACGGAATAACGTATGGGACAACTGTACTACTCCAAAAAAATGTTCTCACCAAGAATGTTATGTATTAAATAGTATGCAATTAGGTCATGTCCAATACAAAAGTTGAAATAATATCACGAAAAATTTAACATAGATGATAGAGAATAACGCATGACACAAACAAAGTGAAACAATAAAATTTAAAATGTTAAATAAATAAAAATGGGCAATAACGTATGGGACAACTCTACTACTGCAAAACAATCTTGTCAACAATAAAATTATGTATTAAATAGTATTCAATTGGGTGTTGTACAAAACAAATTGGGAAATTATGTAATGAAAAATTTAAATTAGATGTTAGATAATAACGTAAGACTGAAACAATGCGAAATATTACATTTTAACCTGTTAAATAAATGTTGGGTAATAACGTAGGGACAACTGTACTATTACAAAAAAATGCTGTCAACAATAAAATGATGTATTAAATAGTATTCAATCAAGTGTTGTCCAGTACAAAATGTGAAATTCTATAATGAAAAATGTATATTAGATGTTATATAATAACGTATGAGACAGTGTGAAATAATATGATTACACATGTTGAATAAATGTAAGGAAATAACGTATGGGACAACTGTACTACTACAAGATAATGTTGTCCACAAAAAAATGTTGTATTAAATAGTATTCAATTTAATGTTGTCCAATACAAAATGTGGAATTATATTATGAAAATTGTAAATTGGATGTTATATAATAGCGTACGAAACAAACAATGTCTTATAATATGATTATACATGTAATATATATGTTAGGAAATAACGTATGGGACAACTGCACTACTACAAAAAAGTGTTCTCACCAAGAATGTTATGTATTAAATAATATTCAATTAAATTCCAATACAAAAGTTGAAATAATATTACCAAAAATGTAACTTAGATGATAGATATAGGGCAACTGTACTATTACAAAAAAATGCTGTCCACATAAAAATTATGTATTAAATAGTATTCAATTAAATGTTGTCCAATACAAAATGTGAAATTATATTATGACAAATTTACACTAGATGTCATATAATAACGTATGAAACAAACAATGTGATATTATATGATTAAACATGTAAAATAAATGTTTGGTAATAACTTATGGGACAACTGTACAACTTAAATAGTATTCAATTGGGTGTTGTCCAATACAAAATGTGAAATTATATTATGAAAAATGTAAATTAGATGTTAGATAAGAACGTTTGACACAATCAATTTGATATAATAAGACTAATCATGTAATATAAATGTTGAAAAATGACGTATGAGACAACTCTAATACTACAAAAAAATGTTGTCCACAAAAAAGGTATGTATTAACTAGCATTCAATTAAGTGTTGTACAATACAAAGTGTGAAATTATATAATGGAAAATTTATATTAGATGTTATATAATGGCGTATGAAACAGTGTGATATAATATGATTACACCTGTTAAATAAATGTTGGGACAACTGTACTACTACAACAAAATGTTGTCCACAATAAAAGAATGTATTAAATAGTGTTCAATTATGTGTTGCCCAATACAAAATGTGAAATAATATCATCAAGAATGGAAATTAGATTTTACGTAATAACGTATGACACAAACAATGCGAAATAATAAAATTTAAAATGTTAATTAAATGTTGGGTCATATGATATTACCACAATAACTGTACTACCACAAACAAAATCTATCACCAAAAATGTTATGTATTAAATAGTATTCGATTAGCTCTGTAGCGCAACTGTACTTTACAAAAAATGCTGTCAAGAAAAGAATTATGTAAGTAGTATTCAATTAGGTGATTTCCAAAACGAGATGTGAAATTATATAATGAAAAATGTAAATTTGATGTTAGATAACAACGTATGACACAATCAATATGCTATAATAAGGTTTAAAGTGTAATGTAAATGTTGGGTAATAATGTAAGGGACAACTCTACTAGTACAAAAAAATGCTGTCCACAAAAAAGTATGTATTAAATAGTACTTAATTAAATGTTATCCAATGCAAAATGTGAAACCATATTATGAAAAATGTAAATAAGATGTTAGATAAGAACGTATGACACAATCAGTTTGTTATAATAAGACTAAACATCTAATATAAATGTTGGGTAACACCGTTTGGCATAACTCTACTACTACATAATAAGTGTTGGGCAATAACGTATAGTACAGTTGCCGTACTATTAAAAAAAAATACTGTCGACAAAAAAATGATGTATTGGATAGTATTCAATTAGATGTTGTCCTATACAAAATGTGAAATTATGTTACGAGGAATGAATATTAGATGTTATATAATAACGTATGAAACAAACAATGTGATATAATATGATTAAAAATTATAAATAAATGTTGGGAAATAACGTATGGGACAACTGTACTACTACAAAAAAATGTTGTCGACAAAAAAATGTTGTATTAAATAGTACTCAATTACGTGTTGCCCAATACAAAATTTGAAATAATATCACGAAAAATGTAACATAGATGATAGAGAATAACATATGACACAAACAAAGTGAAATAATAAAATTTAACATGTTAAATAAATGATGGGTAATAACGTATGGGACAACTGAACTATTACAAAAAAATCTTGTCAACAATAAAATGATGTATTAAATAGTATTCACTTAGGTGTTGTACAACACAAAATGCGAAATTATGTAATGAAAAAATTAAATTGGATGTTAGATAGTGCAGTATGACTGAAACAATGCGAAATAATAAAATTTAACATATTAAATAAATGATGGGTAATAACGTATGGGACAACTGAACTATTACAAAAAAATGTTGCCAACAAGAATGTTATGTATTAAATGGTATTCAATTACGTCTTGTACAACATAAAATGTGAAATTGTATTATGAAAAATGGATGTTATATAGTAACGAATGAAACAAACAATGTGTTATAAAAAAACGTAACATGTAAAATAAATGTTGGGAAATAACGTATGGGACAACCCTACTACGGCAAAACAATCTTGTCAACAATAAAATGATGTATTAAATAGTATTCATTATGTGTTGTGCAACACAAAATGTGAAATTATGTAATGAAAAATTCAAATTAGATTTTAGATAACGACGTAAGACCGAAACAATGCGAAATAATAAAATTTAACCTGTTAAATAAATGTTGGGTACTAACATATGGGACAACTGTACTACTACAAAAAATGTTGCCAACAATAAAATTGTGTATTAAATAGTATTCAATTAAGTGTTTTCCAATACGCGATGCGAAATTATGTAATGAAAAATCTAAATGAGATGTTAGATAATGACGTATGACTGAAACAACGCGAAATAATAAAATATAACC
The DNA here is from genome assembly GCA_035041615.1 of Drosophila anomalipes. Lineage (NCBI taxonomy): Eukaryota > Metazoa > Arthropoda > Insecta > Diptera > Drosophilidae > Drosophila > Drosophila anomalipes. Next base: position 21,363 of record JAWNKZ010000105.1, read on the forward strand.
TGTTAAATAAATGATCGGCAATAACGTATGGGACAACTGTACTACTACATAAAAATGTTTTCCACAAAAAATGAAGTATTAAGTAGTATTCAATTACGTGTTGCCCAGTACAAAATATCAAATAATATCACGAAAAATTTTACATAGATGATAGATAACAATGTATGACAAAAACAATGTGAAATAATAAAATGTAACATGTCAAATATATGATGGGCAATAACGTAGGGGAGAACTCTACTACTGCAAAACAATGTTGTCAACAATAAAATTATGTTTTAAATAGTTTTCATTATGTGTTGTACAACACAAAATGTGAAATTATGTAATGAAAAATTTAAATTAGATGTTAGATAATGACGTAAGACCGAAACAATGCGAAATAATGAAATTTAACCTGTTAAATAAATGTTCGGTACTAACATATGGGACCACTGTACTACTACAAAAAAATGTTGCCAACAATAAAATTATGTATTAAATAGTATTCAATTAAGTGTTTTCCAATACGCGATGCGAAATTATGTAATGAAAAATCTAAACGAGATGTTAGATAATGACGTATGACTGAAACAACGCGAAATAATAAAATATAACCTGTTAAATAAATGATCGGCAATAACGTATGGGACAACTGTACTACCATAAACAAAATCTGTCACCAAAAATGTTATGTATTAAATAGTATTCAATTAGCTCTTGTCCAATACAAAATGTGAAAATATATAATAAAAAATATAAATTAGATGTTAGATAATAATCAAACACGAACAATGTGGTATAATATAACTTAACATGTTAAATAAATGTTGGGCAATAACGTATGGGACAACTGTACTTCGACAAAAAAATGATGTCTACAAAAAAATTATGTATTAAAAAGTATTCAATTAAATGTTGTCTAAAACAAAATGTGAAATTATATCTTAAAATATGTAAACTATGTGTTAGGAAACAAACAGTGTGATAAAATATGATTAAACATGTAAAATAAATGTTGGGAGATAACGTATGGGAAAACTGTACTACATCAAAAACAAATGTTGTCCACAAAAAATTATGTACTAAATAGTATTCAATTAGGTGTTGCCCAATACAAAATTTGATATATATATAAATGTAGCATAGGTGATAGACAATAACGTAAGACACAAACAAAATGAAATAGTAAAATTTAAGATGTTAAATAAATGTTGGACAATAACGTGTGGGACAACTCTACCACTGCAAAAAAATGTTGTCAACAATAAAATTATGTATTAAATTGTATTCAATTAGGTGTTGTCCAATACAAAATGTGAAATTATATAATGAAAAATTTAAATTGGATGCTAGATAATGACGTATGACTGAAACAACGCGAAATAATAAAATTTAACATGTTAAATAAATGATGGGTAATAACGTATGGGACAACAGAACTATTACAAAAAAATGTTGTACACAATAAAATTATGTATTAAATAGTGTTCAATTAGGTGTTGTCCAATACAAAATGTGAAATTATATAATGAAAAATAAAAATTGGATGTTATATAATAGCGTATGAAACAAACAATGTCATATAATATGATTATACATGTAAACCAATTGTTGGGAGATAACGTACGGGAAAACTGTACTACTACAATAAAATGTTGTCCACCAAAAATTATGTATTAAATAGTACTCAATTAGGTGTTGCCAAATACAAAATTTGAAATAACATCATGAAAAATTTAGCCTCGATGATATATAATAACTAATAACCCAAAGAGTGTGAAATAATAAAATTTTAGATGTTAAACAAATATTGGGCAATAACGTATGCGACGGTTCTACTCCTGCAAAAAAATGTTGTCTACAAAAATATTATGTGTTAAATAGTATTCAATTAAGTGTTTTCCAATACGCGATGTGAAATTGTGTAATGAAAAATGTAAACTAGATGTTAGATAATGACGTATGACTGAAACAATGCAAAATATTTAAGCTGTTAAATAAATGATTGGTAATAACGTATGGGACAACTGTGCTACTACAAAAAAAAGTTGTGTTCAATAAGATTATGTATTAAATATTATTCAATTAAGGTTGTCCAATACAAAATGTGAAATTATATTACGAAGAATGTATATTAGATGTTATACAATAACGTAAGAAACAAACAATGTGATATAATATGATTAAAAATTATAAACAAATGTTAGGAAATAACGTATGGGACAACTGTACTACTACAAAGAAATGTTGTCGACAAAAAAATTATGTATTAAATAGTATTCAATTAGGTGTTGCCCAATACAAAACTTGAAACAATATCACGAAAAATGTAACATAGATGATAGAGAATAACGTATGACACAAGTGTAATGAAAAAATTAAATTGGATGTTAGATAGTGACGTATGACTGAAACAATGCGAAATAATAAAATTTAACATGTTAAATAAATGATGGGTAATAACTTATGGGACAACTGAACTATTACAAAAAAATGTTGCCAACAAGAATGTTATGTATTAAATGGTATTCAATTACGTCTTGTACAACATAAAATGTGAAATTGCATTATGAAAAATGGCTGTTATATAGTAACGTATGAAACAAACAATGTGTTATAATAAAACTTAACATGTAAAATAAATGTTGGGAAATAACGTATGGGACAACCGTACTACTACAAAAAAAAAAATGTCGACAAAAAAATTATGTATTAAATAGTATTCAATTAGGTGTTGCCCAATACAAAATTTGAAATAATATCCTGAAAAATGTAACATAGGTGATAGACAATAACGTACGACACAAACAAAGTGAAATAATAAAATTTAACCTGTTAAATAAATGTTGGGCAATAACGTATGGGACAACCCTACTACGGCAAAAAAATCTTGTCAACAATAAAATGATGTATTAAATAGTATTCATTATGTGTTGTACAACACAAAATGTGAAATTATGTAATGAAAATTTTAAATTAGATTTTAGATAACGACGTAAGACCGAAACAATGCGAAATAATAAAATTTAACCTGTTAAATAAATGTTGGGTACTAACATATGGGACCACTGTACTACTACAAAAAAATGTTGTCTACAAAAATATTATGTATTAAATAGTATTCAATTAAGTGTTTTCCAATACGCGATGTGAAATTATGTAATGAAAAATGAAAACTAGATGTTAGATAATGACGTATGACTGAAACAATGCAAAATATTTAAGCTGTTAAATAAATGATTGGTAATAACGTATGGGACAACTGTGCTACTACAAAAAAATGTTGTGTTCAATAAGATTATGTATTAAATATTATTCAATTAAGGTTGTCCAATACAAAATGTGAAATTATATTATGAATAATAACGTATGACACAATCAATATGCTATAATAGGGTTTAAAATGTAATGTTAATGTTGGGTAATAATGTAAGGGACAACTCTACAAGTACAAAAAAATGCTGTCCACAAAAAAGTATGTATTAAATAGTATTTAATTAAATGTTGTCCAATGCAAAATGTTATGAAAAATGTAAATAAGATGTTAGATAAGAACGTATGACACAATCAGTTTGATATAATAAGACTAAACATCTAATATAAATGTTGAGTAACACCGTTTGGCATAACTCTACAACTACATAATAAGTGTTGGGCAATAACGTATAGTACAGTTGCCGTACTATTACAAAAAAATACTGTCAATAAAAAAATGATGTATTGGATAGTATTCAATTAGATGTTGTCTTATACAAAATGTGAAATTATGTTACGAGGAATGAATATTAGATGTTATATAATAACGTATGAAACAAACAATGTGATATAATATGATTAAAAATTATAAATAAATGTTGGGTAATAACGTATGGGGCAACTGTACTACTACAAAAAAATGTTGTCGACAAAACAATGTTGTATTAAATAGTATTCAATTAGGTATTGTCCAACACCAAATGTGAAATTCTATAATGAAAAATGTATTTGAGATGTTATATAATGACGTATGAAACAAACAGTGTGATATAATATGATTACACATGTTAAATAAATGTTCGGAAATAACGTAGGGGACAAAAATTAAAATTATTAAAATTATGTATTAAATAGTATTCAATTTGGTGTTGTCCAATAAAAAATGTGAAATTATATTATGAAAATTGTAAATTGGATGTTATATAGTAGCGTATGAAACAAACAATGTGATATAATATGATTATACATGTAAAATAAATGTTACGAAATAACGTATGCGATAACTGTACTACTACAAAAGATGTCAACAAGACAGTTATTGATTAAATATTATTCAAAAACGACTTGTCCAATACAAAATGTGAAAATACATAATGAAAAATATAAATTAGATGTTAGATAATAACGAATGACACAAACAATATGATATAATAAAACTTAACATTTTAAATAAATGTTGGGAGATAACGTATAGGGCAACTGTACTATTACAAATACATACTGTCAACAAAAAAATTATGTATTAGATAGTATTCAATTAGGTGTGGTCCAATACAAAATGTGAAATTATATTACGAAGAATGTATATTAGATGTTATACAATAACGTATGAAACAAACAATGTGATATAATATGATTAAAAATGATAAACAAATGTTAGGAAATAACGTATGGGACAACTGTACTACTACAAAGAAATGTTGTCGACAAAAAAATTATGTATTAAATAGTATTCAATTAGGTGTTGCCCAATACAAAATTTGAAACAATATAAATGTTGGGCAATAACGTATGGGACAACCCTAATACGGAAAAAAAATCTTGTCAACAATAAAATGAAGTATTAAATAGTATTCAATTAGGTGTTGTACAACACAAAATGTGAAATTATGTAATGAAAAAATTAAATTGGATGTTAGATAGTGACGTATGACTGAAACAATGCGAAATAATAAAATTTAACATGTTAAATAAATGATGGGTAATAACTTATGGGACAACTGAACTATTACAAAAAAATGTTGCCAACAAGAATGTTATGTATTAAATGGTATTCAATTACGTCTTGTACAACATAAAATGTGAAATTGCATTATGAAAAATGGCTGTTATATAGTAACGTATGAAACAAACAATGTGTTATAATAAAACTTAACATGTAAAATAAATGTTGGGAAATAACGTATGGGACAACCGTACTACTACAAAAAAAAAAATGTCGACAAAAAAATTATGTATTAAATAGTATTCAATTAGGTGTTGCCCAATACAACATTTGAAATAATATCCTGAAAAATGTAACATAGGTGATAGACAATAACGTACGACACAAACAAAGTGAAATAATAAAATTTAACCTGTTAAATAAATGTTGGGCAATAACGTATGGGACAACCCTACTACGGCAAAAAAATCTTGTCAACAATAAAATGATGTATTAAATAGTATTCATTATGTGTTGTACAACACAAAATGTGAAATTATGTAATGAAAATTTTAAATTAGATTTTAGATAACGACGTAAGACCGAAACAATGCGAAATAATAAAATTTAACCTGTTAAATAAATGTTGGGTACTAACATATGGGACCACTGTACTACTACAAAAAAATGTTGTCTACAAAAATATTATGTATTAAATAGTATTCAATTAAGTGTTTTCCAATACGCGATGTGAAATTATGTAATGAAAAATGAAAACTAGATGTTAGATAATGACGTATGACTGAAACAATGCAAAATATTTAAGCTGTTAAATAAATGATTGGTAATAACGTATGGGACAACTGTGCTACTACAAAAAAATGTTGTGTTCAATAAGATTATGTATTAAATATTATTCAATTAAGGTTGTCCAATACAAAATGTGAAATTATATTATGAATAATAACGTATGACACAATCAATATGCTATAATAGGGTTTAAAATGTAATGTTAATGTTGGGTAATAATGTAAGGGACAACTCTATAAGTACAAAAAAATGCTGTCCACAAAAAAGTATGTATTAAATAGTATTTAATTAAATGTTGTCCAATGCAAAATGTTATGAAAAATGTAAATAAGATGTTAGATAAGAACGTATGACACAATCAGTTTGATATAATAAGACTAAACATCTAATATAAATGTTGAGTAACACCGTTTGGCATAACTCTAAAACTACATAATAAGTGTTGGGCAATAACGTATAGTACAGTTGCCGTACTATTACAAAAAAATACTGTCAATAAAAAAATGATGTATTGGATAGTATTCAATTAGATGTTGTCTTATACAAAATGTGAAATTATGTTACGAGGAATGAATATTAGATGTTATATAATAACGTATGAAACAAACAATGTGATATAATATGATTAAAAATTATAAATAAATGTTGGGTAATAACGTATGGGGCAACTGTACTACTACAAAAAAATGTTGTCGACAAAACAATGTTGTATTAAATAGTATTCAATTAGGTATTGTCCAACACCAAATGTGAAATTCTATAATGAAAAATGTATTTGAGATGTTATATAATGACGTATGAAACAAACAGTGTGATATAATATGATTACACATGTTAAATAAATGTTCGGAAATAACGTAGGGGACAAAAATTAAAATTATTAAAATTATGTATTAAATAGTATTCAATTTGGTGTTGTCCAATAAAAAATGTGAAATTATATTATGAAAATTGTAAATTGGATGTTATATAGTAGCGTATGAAACAAACAATGTGATATAATATGATTATACATGTAAAATAAATGTTACGAAATAACGTATGCGATAACTGTACTACTACAAAAGATGTCAACAAGACAGTTATTGATTAAATATTATTCAAAAACGACTTGTCCAATACAAAATGTGAAAATACATAATGAAAAATATAAATTAGATGTTAGATAATAACGAATGACACAAACAATATGATATAATAAAACTTAACATTTTAAATAAATGTTGGGAGATAACGTATAGGGCAACTGTACTATTACAAATACATACTGTCAACAAAAAAATTATGTATTAGATAGTATTCAATTAGGTGTGGTCCAATACAAAATGTGAAATTATATTACGAAGAATGTATATTAGATGTTATACAATAACGTATGAAACAAACAATGTGATATAATATGATTAAAAATGATAAACAAATGTTAGGAAATAACGTATGGGACTACTGTACTACTATAAAGAAATGTTGTCGACAATAAAATTATGTATTAAATAGTATTCAATTAGGTGTTGCCCAATACAAAATTTGAAACAATATAAATGTTGGGCAATAACGTATGGGACAACCCTAATACGGAAAAAAAATCTTGTCAACAATAAAATGAAGTATTAAATAGTATTCAATTAGGTGTTGTACAACACAAAATGTGAAATTATGTAATGAAAAAATTAAATTGGATGTTAGATAGTGACGTATGACTGAAACAATGCGAAATAATAAAATTTAACATGTTAAATAAATGATGGGTAATAACTTATGGGACAACTGAACTATTACAAAAAAATGTTGCCAACAAGAATGTTATGTATTAAATGGTATTCAATTACGTCTTGTACAACATAAAATGTGAAATTGCATTATGAAAAATGGCTGTTATATAGTAACGTATGAAACAAACAATGTGTTATAATAAAACTTAACATGTAAAATAAATGTTGGGAAATAACGTATGGGACAACCGTACTACTACAAAAAAAAAAAATGTCGACAAAAAAATTATGTATTAAATAGTATTCAATTAGGTGTTGCCCAATACAACATTTGAAATAATATCCTGAAAAATGTAACATAGGTGATAGACAATAACGTACGACACAAACAAAGTGAAATAATAAAATTTAACCTGTTAAATAAATGTTGGGCAATAACGTATGGGACAACCCTACTACGGCAAAAAAATCTTGTCAACAATAAAATGATGTATTAAATAGTATTCATTATGTGTTGTACAACACAAAATGTGAAATTATGTAATGAAAATTTTAAATTAGATTTTAGATAACGACGTAAGACCGAAACAATGCGAAATAATAAAATTTAACCTGTTAAATAAATGTTGGGTACTAACATATGGGACCACTGTACTACTACAAAAAAATGTTGTCTACAAAAATATTATGTATTAAATAGTATTCAATTAAGTGTTTTCCAATACGCGATGTGAAATTATGTAATGAAAAATGAAAACTAGATGTTAGATAATGACGTATGACTGAAACAATGCAAAATATTTAAGCTGTTAAATAAATGATTGGTAATAACGTATGGGACAACTGTGCTACTACAAAAAAATGTTGTGTTCAATAAGATTATGTATTAAATATTATTCAATTAAGGTTGTCCAATACAAAATGTGAAATTATATTATGAATAATAACGTATGACACAATCAATATGCTATAATAGGGTTTAAAATGTAATGTTAATGTTGGGTAATAATGTAAGGGACAACTCTACTAGTACAAAAAAATGCTGTCCACAAAAAAGTATGTATTAAATAGTACTTAATTAAATGTTATCCAATGCAAAATGTGAAACTATATTATGAAAAATGTAAATAAGATGTTAGATAAGAACGTATGACACAATCAGTTTGATATAATAAGACTCAACATCTAATATAAATGTTGAGTAACACCGTTTGGCATAACTCTACTACTACATAATAAGTGTTGGGCAATAACGTATAGTACAGTTGCCGTACTATTACAAAAAAATACTGTCAACAAAAAAATGATGTATTGGATAGTATTCAATTAGATGTTGTCCTATACAAAGTGTGAAATTATGTTACGAGGAATGAATATAAGATGTTATATAATAACGTATGAAACAAACAATGTGATATAATATGATTAAAAATTATAAATAAATGTTGGGAAATAACGTATGGGACAACTGTACTACTACAAAAAAATGTTGTCGACAAAAAAATGTTGTATTAAATAGTATTCAATTAGGTGTTGCACAATACAAAATTTGAAATAATATCACGAAAAATGTAACATAGATGATAGAGAATAACGTATGACACAAACAATGTGAAATAATAAAATTTAACACGTTAAATAAATGATGGGTAATAACGTATGGGACAACTGAACTATTACAAAAAAATCTTGTCAACAATAAAATGATGTATTAAATAGTATTCAATTAGGTGTTGTACAACACAAAATGTGAAATTATGTAATGAAAAATTTAAATTGGATGTTAGATAGTGACGTATGACTGAAACGATGCGAAATAATAAAATTTAACATGTTAAATAAATGTTAGGAAATAACGTGGAGGACAACTGTACTACTACAAAAAAATGTTGTCAACAATAAAATTATGTATTAAATAGTATTCAATTACGTCTTGTCCAATATAAAATGTGAAATTATATTATGAAAAATGTAAATTAGATGTTATATAATAACGTATGAAACAAACAATGTGATATAATATGACTTAAACATGTAAAATAAATGTTGGGAAATAACGTATGGGACAACCGTACTACTACAAAAAAAAAAAAATGTGGACAAAAAAATGATGT
>JAWNKZ010000107.1:0-62314 GCA_035041615.1 Drosophila anomalipes
TGGACAGTACTTCTTAGCTACACCCACCCTGTTCTATGTTGCTTGTTATCCGCTGGAGTAACTTATGGTATCAAAGTATTTCGCAGTTATTTCATTAGGATTAATGTATTATTTACGAGGCTGCATGTGGTACACATAGCATTTGAGACGATATAACAAGGAATTGTTTCCGCAAAGGTTTAAGTTTTTAATGAGCCGCGCCAGATGAGTGCGTGCCAATGCCATAGTTACATATGAGTGTGTAGACTTTTTGTTTTCTGTGTGTATAGTTTTTTTTGTCGTTACTCCTTGGTTGAAACTCCAAAACTCGCCTCACGCCACGTCCCCGATCTATGACTGCATGTTGGCTAGCTTCTGGAGTCCAGTATATTTAACTCGACCTGCTAGCGATTGCAAAGCATTGTGGGGCAAGCAGCGCTTGTTGGCCAATTCATCCAACTTGACGCTGATGACCACTATCGATCTCTTTTTGACGCTGCTCCTCCAAGGCGCATGCCCTCTCGCTCTCCACACGCTCGCGTATCTGATCACGACGTCTGGCACGCTCATGCTCCTCCATTTGAGCGGTGACACCCTGGTGCAGACTCAACTTTCTACCAAGTTTCTGTTGCTGTTCGAGCTGTTGTTGCTGCTGGTATCTCAAGCGTTCCAGCTTTAGTTCGTCTATTTCACGCTGGCGCTGTGCAAAGTAACAGGACTTTAGCTTATTGATATGAGCCATTGCCCCTCGTTTGCCCTGATGCAGTTCGTCCACTTGCCGGCGCCTTAACTCGACTTTTTGTCGCTCTTGCTGGCGATATTTACGCTCCAGTCGCTCTTCTTCGGCCAGCAGGCGCATCTCCTCTCGATTATCCTTTGCATCGAGGATCCTTTGCTGGATGTCGAACAGGGCATTCTGCTTATGCTCATTAGTCCGATCCCATTCCTCCTTTTGCTAGCACTGTTCCAAACGCTGTTGATCCTTTTCAATAATATATTTATTGACGCGGCGCTCATCCCTTTTCTCCTGCTCGCAGAGCAGTCGCCCAAAGTCATGATGCAGCTGTATACAGTGACAGAGCTCGTTTCGATATAGTGTCTTTCGTTCTCCCCGCACCACTGCCTGCTCGGCTTGGAAACGCTTGTGTTCCTCGTAGGCGTCTCGCATCTGTAGAGATTTGCCGTGACGTCGCTTTTCTGCAAAATGGCGCAGTTGGCGATGATGATTGATCTGCTAACACAAAGCATCTCCAAACGCGAAGCGCTTGTTGTGCACCAAGTTCTCCTGATACGGCACCGAACCCCATTTCGACTCATTGAATTCCGTATCCTTAAGCACCTGCAATATCTCGTACTCCGCCTGCAGACGTTGCTTCAACGCTCGTTCCTCAATTTGTTCAGTCAATGCGATGTGCATTGCATTTGGCTGCCACAATAGCTCACATCGCTGACTGTACGCGTACTGCGGTCCCGTCAGATACAATTAATTGATATATATCGATCGATAATTGAGAAGATTATGCTTGAACTTTAAATTTAAAAATTATAAATCAAATAGTACTATAATACTTTGATCCCATATAAACTAAAGTAGATATTATATAAGAATGCTTGTCGATAAATTTCAGGCATTCAACAATAATCTATTTCAAAACATAGCAAATGCGCTTTGGCTGCCTTCACCAAGTCATTGTCATCGGCCTCCGCATTGATTTGACGTTGAAATTCAATTTCGCGTTGGCGGCGCGCTTCGTCGATTTCGTGATGGACGCTACGGGCGCGTTCCTACTCTTCCTTGTTCTGACGCTCCTCGTTCTTGTGGTGCTGCTGATCGGCGAGCAGCTCATCGCTGGCGGGACGTCCCATTCGTTCCACTTCCTCCTTTGGTAGTCGTGCAAATCACTTTCGATCCGACGGCTGGCCAAGTACACGTATTTTAATACGTTACCTCACACCCACATCCTTTGCGTCTGATTGGCTTACGCATAGGACTTGAGGGTAGGCGGTTAGATCTTAGCGGCACTGTGCCCGGAGGCAATGCCTCCTTTTTTGAGCTGCCACATATAAAACCGGGTCGCTGCTGCATTAGACTTTCTCGCAACTGCTTCTCACAAATGCTCATGCGTTGCATGGCGTGGACAAGCGCATCTTTCCTAATATTTGTGTGTTATTTAAAAAAAAATATATATAAAGATTTTTTCTCATCTTTTTTTACGTGTTTTCTGTTTGTCCATTTGCTAAATCTTCTTGTGTGTTTGTTCAAATGATTGTGATGTTGTTTACTTGGCGTAATGAAATTTCTCTCCAAGCCGACTCTCAAAGTCTTGATGAAGATAAATCTTACTACTTTGTTCTAGTTGATTTTAATACTCTAATACCGAAGGAACAACAGTATATTGGTATTGTGCAATGTCCGGCATGCTGCCAGTCTATATGAACGCAACTTTTTTAGATCTGTTACATATTTTCAACACTCCCCCTCATTACACATTATTGACAATTAATTTGAGACCAAGTAATCTATTACAATTTTCATGTTTTGACTTGCTTAAATTCTTAGTTAAGATATTCCGATAGGCCCATATATTCGGCTTCAGTACTACTTAGTGCTACTGACGACTGCTTCCTGCTTTCCCATGAGAATGCGCTACCTCCAAGAACGAATACGTATCCAGTATACGACTTTCGGTCTGTGTTATCTCCACCCCACCCAACGTAGCCTTTGGTGGGATTTTCAGTTTTAGCATATGTTATGCCCAGTGAAGACGTCGTCCTCAGATATCGCAGCACTTGCTTTGCTGCTGCCCAGTGCTCTTGGTGGGGATCTGTATTCCGTTGGGAGAGCTTACATACACATTTGCATTGAGGATCTTTTGCTAGATGACGAACAGAGCATTCTGCTTATGCTCATTAGCCCGATCCCATGCCGCCTTTTGCTAGCACTGTTCCAAACGCTGTTGATCCTTTTCAATAATGTATTTATTGACACGGCGTTCATCCCTTTTCTCCTGCTCGCAGAGCAGTCGCCCAAAGTCATGATGCAGCTGTATGCAGTGACAGAGCTCGTTTCGATATCGTATCTTTCGCTCTCCCCGCACCACTGCCTGCTCGGCTTGGAAACGCTTATGTCCCTCGTAGGCGCCTCACATCTGTAGAGATTTGCCGTGCCGTCGCTTTTCTGCAAAATGGCGCAGTTGGCGATGATGATTGATCTGCTAACACAGAGCATCTCCAAACGCGAAGCGCTTGTTGTGCACCAAGTTCTCCTGTTACGGCAACGAACCCCATTTCGGCTCATTGAATTTCATATCCTTAAGCGCCTGCAATATCTCGTGCTCCGCCTGCAGTCGTTGCTTCAACGCTCGCTCCTCAATTTGTCGGTCCACATCGCATTGCATTTGGCTGCCCCTATAGCTCGCACCGCTGACTGTGCGCGTACTTCGGTCCCGTGCCGTGCCTACAATTAATTGATATATATCGATCGATAACTGAGAAGATTATACTTGAACTTTAAATTTAAAAATTATAAATCAAAGAGTACGATAATACTTTGATCTCATATAAACTAAAGTGTAGTGTGCCTTTTTATATAAGAATGCTTATCGAAAAATATATTGGTTTGCTGCAATGTCCGGCATGCTGTCAGTCTATATGAACGCAGCTTTTTTAGATACCCTTGAAGGTAAATCTTGGAATCTCCTCTGCGCCCGCGTCAGATAACCGTGGTAAAAAGACCAAGCAAATGCGCAGAAATATGCAAAATGTAAAGAAAGGTATGTAGATAGATGATACGTCAAGTGAACCCGACTGTAAAATCACCCGAGCTATCAAATATCTTCTAGTTTTATGGTATTATTGTAAAAAAAAGTAATTATTGAGGAAGTAGAGTAAGTTACCTGTAATAGATAAGAGTAAGAGTAAGATCTGATCGAAATTTTTGTGGATTACGTTAGCTGTTAATCTCAGTGATGCCCTTGCTTTCAAGGTTTTTGCGTTATTTTCGATGAAGTGGTTCTTTTCTAACTAGAGTCCACGTTTTCCTAATCCTTTGGCTATAATACACCAACATGGATGCCAAAACCTATTGTATTTTATGTTATTACTTTTCTATGAAAAAACGCAAATACAAAATACATTCTTTTGTCAAAGATTTGAGAAAAGATATTTTTACAAGTGTCCAAACACTTTCTTGGAATTTCAGGTGGAATTTCAGGTTCACTTTCTGCACTCGTCTGTTGGTATTTTTATTGTTAATATCTGAATTATTTGTTGTATGTTTTTATGCTGAGGCTCTTTCATTTTCGTTGTTTCTTCTTAATCTTTTTTATTTAATGCCATCTCGATAGCACGACCGACAGCTGCGCTTTTTTCTTCAATTCAGGCATTTTCTGTCATTTTCACGTCTGCGCATTGCACTTCATCGATAATCCTTCAATTGGATTCATATTTTTTTTGTCGATTTGCTTTAAACTATTTTACATCTTTTAGGACTCGGTACTTTGGCGACTCTTAATGACGACCTTAACGCTGAAACTTGACTCTACTATTCGGATGTTAATTTTCTTCTATTACTGATTTTAGATTTGTCAACCGGCGTTACCTTCCGACCGCACTATAATGCCAAAGGTGATATTTAAGTATATTTATACTCGTTCACAATTTGTAAGCTAGAGTCACCGAAAGTATAAGTTTAAGTTCCTCTTTAATCTATACCAATACTGTTAATAGTAATGCGATTATTTTGAATACACTTTGCTTGAGTTCACAACGCCGTTGCTACATAGTATATTTTCCAAACCGGGTAAGGAATCTTCACTGTAACACATACAAATAAGAACAAGGCTTGCCCCTTCCCCTCTAGTGGACTCGAAAGAAACATTTTTAATAAGTCTGCTCTCTGTATCAATACTTTAACAATTTTCCTACGAACAGTTGCATCATTGAAGTAATTATATCTCTTGGTATAACAAGAGTGAATATTTATGCATTTTATTATTAAACCTTATGGAGTCCCTTTTTGAATAAATATTTGTCTTTCGCTTGTAATTAAACTTCTCAATTATTCTATTTAGATTAAAATCTACCACAATTTCAATGATGGATTAACCAAAGTTAGAAGGTATAATGATTTAAATCATCTTCAGGAATCCAAAACTGTGTTGGACCACGCCCCCAAAAACGAAAATGGCTTATATCCCCCACAATTTAAGAGCTGTAGTTTTCAAACATTAAGTGCAGATTACCAAGAACGTCCACCAACAATTTTTCGGCTACACCCACCCCCGATCCCACAATTTAAGAGATATCGGTACAGTTACCAAACTTCAAAGGAACGTTACTAACTTATATCTACCGCAATTGGACAGTACTTCTTAGCTACACCCACCCTGTTCTATGTTTCTTGTTATCCGCTGGAGTAACTTATGGTATCAAAGTATTTCGCAGTTATTTCATTAGGATTAATGTATTATTTACGAGGCTGCATGTGGTACACATAGCATTTGAGACGATATAACAACGAATTGTTTCCGCAAAGGTTTAAGTTTTTAATGAGCCGCGCCAGATGAGTGCGTGCCAATGCCATAGTTACATATGAGTGTGTAGACTTTTTGTTTTCTGTGTATATAGTTTTTTTGTCGTTACTCCTTGGTTGAAACTCCAAAACTCGCCTCACGCCACGTCACCGATCTATGACTGCATGTTGGCTAGCTTCTGGAGTCCAGTATATTTAACTCGACCTGCTAGCGATTGCAAAGCATTGTGGGGCAAGCAGCGCTTGTTGGCCAATTCATCCAACTTGACGCTGATGACCACTTCAATCTCTTTTTGACGCTGCTCCTCCAAGGCGCATGCCCTCTCGCTCTCCACACGCTCGCGTATCTGATCACGACGTCTGGCACGCTCATGCTCCTCCATTTGAACGGTGACACCCTGGTGCAGACTCAACTTTCTACCAAGTTTCTGTTGCTGTTCGAGCTGTTGTTGCTACTGGTATCTCAAGCGTTCCAGCTTTAGTTCGTCTATTTCACGCTGGCGCTGTGCAAAGTAACAGGACTTTAGCTTATTGATATGAGCCATTTCCCTCGTTTGCCCTGATGCAGTTCGTCCACTTGCCGGCGCCTTAACTCAACTTTTTGTCGCTCTTGCTGGCGATATTTACACTCCAGTCGCTCTTCTTCGGCCAGCAGGCGCATCTCCTCTCGATTATCCTTTGCATCGAGAATCCTTTGCTGGATGTCGAACAGGGCATTCTGCTTATGCTCATTAGTCCGATCCCATTCCTCCTTTTGCTAGCACTGTTCCAAACGCTGTTGATCCTTTTCAATAATATATTTATTGACGCGGCGCTCATCCCTTTTCTCCTGCTCGCAGAGCAGTCTCCCAAAGTCATGATGCAGCTGTATACAGTGACAGAGCTCGTTTCGATATAGTGTCTTTCGTTCTCCCCGCACCACTGCCTGCTCGGCTTGGAAACGCTTGTGTTCCTCGTAGGCGTCTCGCATCTGTAGAGATTTGCCGTGACGTCGCTTTTCTGCAAAATGGCGCAGTTGGCGATGATGATTGATCTGCTAACACAAAGCATCTCCAAACGCGAAGCGCTTGTTGTGCACCAAGTTCTCCTGATACGGCACCGAACCCCATTTCGACTCATTGAATTCCGTATCCTTAAGCACCTGCAATATCTCGTACTCCGCCTGCAGACGTTGCTTCAACGCTCGTTCCTCAATTTGTTCAGTCAATGCGATGTACATTGCATTTGGCTGCCACAATAGCTCACATCGCTGACTGTACGCGTACTGCGGTCCCGTCAGATACAATTAATTGATATATATCGATCGATAATTGAGAAGATTATGCTTGAACTTTAAATTTAAAAATTATAAATCAAATAGTACTATAATACTTTGATCCCATATAAACTGAAGTAGATATTATATGAGAATGCTTGTCGATAAATTTCAGGCATTCAACAATAATCTATTTCAAAACATAGCAAATGCGCTTTGGCTGCCTTCACCAAGTCATTGTCATCGGCCTCCGCATTGATTTGACGTTGAAATTCAATTTCGCGTTGGCGGCGCGCTTCGTCGATTTCGTGATGGACGCTACGGGCGCGTTCCTACTCTTCCTTGTTCTGACGCTCCTCGTTCTTGTGGTGCTGCTGATCGGCGAGCAGCTCATCGCTGGCGGGACGTCCCATTCGTTCCACTTCCTCCTTTGGTAGTCGTGCAAATCACTTTCGATCCGACGGCTGGCCAAGTACACGTATTTTAATACGTTACCTCACACCCACATCCTTTGCGTCTGATTGGCTTACGCATAGGACTTGAGGGTAGGCGGTTAGATCTTAGCGGCACTGTGCCCGGAGGCAATGCCTCCTTTTTTGAGCTGCCACATATAAAACCGGGTCGCTGCTGCATTAGACTTTCTCGCAACTGCTTCTCACAAATGCTCATGCGTTGCATGGCGTGGACAAGCGCATCTTTCCTAATATTTGTGTGTTATTTAAAAAAAAATATATATAAAGATTTTTTCTCATCTTTTTTTACGTGTTTTCTGTTTGTCCATTTGCTAAATCTTCTTGTGTGTTTGTTCAAATGATTGTGATGTTGTTTACTTGGCGTAATGAAATTTCTCTCCAAGCCGACTCTCAAAGTCTTGATGAAGATAAATCTTACTACTTTGTTCTAGTTGATTTTAATACTCTAATACCGAAGGAACAACAGTATATTGGTATTGTGCAATGTCCGGCATGCTGCCAGTCTATATGAACGCAACTTTTTTAGATCTGTTACATATTTTCAACACTCCCCCTCATTACACATTATTGACAATTAATTTGAGACCAAGTAATCTATTACAATTTTCATGTTTTGACTTGCTTAAATTCTTAGTTAAGATATTCCGATAGGCCCATATATTCGGCTTCAGTACTACTTAGTGCTACTGACGACTGCTTCCTGCTTTCCCATGAGAATGCGCTACCTCCAAGAACGAATACGTATCCAGTATACGACTTTCGGTCTGTGTTATCTCCACCCCACCCAACGTAGCCTTTGGTGGGATTTTCAGTTTTAGCATATGTTATGCCCAGTGAAGACGTCGTCCTCAGATATCGCAGCACTTGCTTTGCTGCTGCCCAGTGCTCTTGGTGGGGATCTGTATTCCGTTGGGAGAGCTTACATACACATTTGCATTGAGGATCTTTTGCTAGATGACGAACAGAGCATTCTGCTTATGCTCATTAGCCCGATCCCATGCCGCCTTTTGCTAGCACTGTTCCAAACGCTGTTGATCCTTTTCAATAATGTATTTATTGACACGGCGTTCATCCCTTTTCTCCTGCTCGCAGAGCAGTCGCCCAAAGTCATGATGCAGCTGTATACAGTGACAGAGCTCGTTTCGATATCGTATCTTTCGCTCTCCCCGCACCACTGCCTGCTCGGCTTGGAAACGCTTATGTCCCTCGTAGGCGCCTCACATCTGTAGAGATTTGCCGTGCCGTCGCTTTTCTGCAAAATGGCGCAGTTGGCGATGATGATTGATCTGCTAACACAGAGCATCTCCAAACGCGAAGCGCTTGTTGTGCACCAAGTTCTCCTGTTACGGCAACGAACCCCATTTCGGCTCATTGAATTTCATATCCTTAAGCGCCTGCAATATCTCGTGCTCCGCCTGCAGTCGTTGCTTCAACGCTCGCTCCTCAATTTGTCGGTCCACATCGCATTGCATTTGGCTGCCCCTATAGCTCGCACCGCTGACTGTGCGCGTACTTCGGTCCCGTGCCGTGCCTACAATTAATTGATATATATCGATCGATAACTGAGAAGATTATACTTGAACTTTAAATTTAAAAATTATAAATCAAAGAGTACGATAATACTTTGATCTCATATAAACTAAAGTGTAGTGTGCCTTTTTATATAAGAATGCTTATCGAAAAATATATTGGTTTGCTGCAATGTCCGGCATGCTGTCAGTCTATATGAACGCAGCTTTTTTAGATACCCTTGAAGGTAAATCTTGGAATCTCCTCTGCGCCCGCGTCAGATAACCGTGGTAAAAAGACCAAGCAAATGCGCAGAAATATGCAAAATGTAAAGAAAGGTATGTAGATAGATGATACGTCAAGTGAACCCGACTGTAAAATCACCCGAGCTATCAAATATCTTCTAGTTTTATGGTATTATTGTAAAAAAAAGTAATTATTGAGGAAGTAGAGTAAGTTACCTGTAATAGATAAGAGTAAGAGTAAGATCTGATCGAAATTTTTGTGGATTACGTTAGCTGTTAATCTCAGTGATGCCCTTGCTTTCAAGGTTTTCGCGTTATTTTCGATGAAGTGGTTCTTTTCTAACTAGAGTCCACGTTTTCCTAATCCTTTGGCTATAATACACCAACATGGATGCCAAAACCTATTGCATTTTATGTTATTACTTTTCTATGAAAAAACGCAAATACAAAATACATTCTTTTGTCAAAGATTTGAGAAAAGATATTTTTACAAGTGTCCAAACACTTTCTTGGAATTTCAGGTGGAATTTCAGGTTCACTTTCTGCACTCGTCTGTTGGTATTTTTATTGTTAATATCTGAATTATTTGTTGTATGTTTTTATGCTGAGGCTCTTTCATTTTCGTTGTTTCTTCTTAATCTTTTTTATTTAATGCCATCTCGATAGCACGACCGACAGCTGCGCTTTTTTCTTCAATTCAGGCATTTTCTGTCATTTTCACGTCTGCGCATTGCACTTCATCGATAATCCTTCAATTGGATTCATATTTTTTTTGTCGATTTGCTTTAAACTATTTTACATCTTTTAGGACTCGGTACTTTGGCGACTCTTAATGACGACCTTAACGCTGAAACTTGACTCTACTATTCGGATGTTAATTTTCTTCTATTACTGATTTTAGATTTGTCAACCGGCGTTACCTTCCGACCGCACTATAATGCCAAAGGTGATATTTAAGTATATTTATACTCGTTCACAATTTGTAAGCTAGAGTCACCGAAAGTATAAGTTTAAGTTCCTCTTTAATCTATACCAATACTGTTAATAGTAATGCGATTATTTTGAATACACTTTGCTTGAGTTCACAACGCCGTTGCTACATAGTATATTTTCCAAACCGGGTAAGGAATCTTCACTGTAACACATACAAATAAGAACAAGGCTTGCCCCTTCCCCTCTAGTGGACTCGAAAGAAACATTTTTAATAAGTCTGCTCTCTGTATCAATACTTTAACCATTTTCCTACGAACAGTTGCATCATTGAAGTAATTATATCTCTTGGTATAACAAGAGTGAATATTTATGCATTTTATTATTAAACCTTATGGAGTCCCTTTTTGAATAAATATTTGTCTTTCGCTTGTAATTAAACTTCTCAATTATTCTATTTAGATTAAAATCTACCACAATTTCAATGATGGATTAACCAAAGTTAGAAGGTATAATGATTTAAATCATCTTCAGGAATCCAAAACTGTGTTGGACCACGCCCCCAAAAACGAAAATGGCTTATATCCCCCACAATTTAAGAGCTGTAGTTTTCAAACATTAAGTGCAGATTACCAAGAACGTCCACCAACAATTTTTCGGCTACACCCACCCCCGATCCCACAATTTAAGAGATATCGGTACAGTTACCAAACTTCAAAGGAACGTTACTAACTTATATCTACCGCAATTGGACAGTACTTCTTAGCTACACCCACCCTGTTCTATGTTTCTTGTTATCCGCTGGAGTAACTTATGGTATCAAAGTATTTCGCAGTTATTTCATTAGGATTAATGTATTATTTACGAGGCTGCATGTGGTACACATAGCATTTGAGACGATATAACAACGAATTGTTTCCGCAAAGGTTTAAGTTTTTAATGAGCCGCGCCAGATGAGTGCGTGCCAATGCCATAGTTACATATGAGTGTGTAGACTTTTTGTTTTCTGTGTATATAGTTTTTTTGTCGTTACTCCTTGGTTGAAACTCCAAAACTCGCCTCACGCCACGTCACCGATCTATGACTGCATGTTGGCTAGCTTCTGGAGTCCAGTATATTTAACTCGACCTGCTAGCGATTGCAAAGCATTGTGGGGCAAGCAGCGCTTGTTGGCCAATTCATCCAACTTGACGCTGATGACCACTTCAATCTCTTTTTGACGCTGCTCCTCCAAGGCGCATGCCCTCTCGCTCTCCACACGCTCGCGTATCTGATCACGACGTCTGGCACGCTCATGCTCCTCCATTTGAACGGTGACACCCTGGTGCAGACTCAACTTTCTACCAAGTTTCTGTTGCTGTTCGAGCTGTTGTTGCTACTGGTATCTCAAGCGTTCCAGCTTTAGTTCGTCTATTTCACGCTGGCGCTGTGCAAAGTAACAGGACTTTAGCTTATTGATATGAGCCATTTCCCTCGTTTGCCCTGATGCAGTTCGTCCACTTGCCGGCGCCTTAACTCGACTTTTTGTCGCTCTTGCTGGCGATATTTACACTCCAGTCGCTCTTCTTCGGCCAGCAGGCGCATCTCCTCTCGATTATCCTTTGCATCGAGAATCCTTTGCTGGATGTCGAACAGGGCATTCTGCTTATGCTCATTAGTCCGATCCCATTCCTCCTTTTGCTAGCACTGTTCCAAACGCTGTTGATCCTTTTCAATAATATATTTATTGACGCGGCGCTCATCCCTTTTCTCCTGCTCGCAGAGCAGTCTCCCAAAGTCATGATGCAGCTGTATACAGTGACAGAGCTCGTTTCGATATAGTGTCTTTCGTTCTCCCCGCACCACTGCCTGCTCGGCTTGGAAACGCTTGTGTTCCTCGTAGGCGTCTCGCATCTGTAGAGATTTGCCGTGACGTCGCTTTTCTGCAAAATGGCGCAGTTGGCGATGATGATTGATCTGCTAACACAAAGCATCTCCAAACGCGAAGCGCTTGTTGTGCACCAAGTTCTCCTGATACGGCACCGAACCCCATTTCGACTCATTGAATTCCGTATCCTTAAGCACCTGCAATATCTCGTACTCCGCCTGCAGACATTGCTTCAACGCTCGCTCCTCAATTTGTTCAGTCAATGCGATGTGCATTGCATTTGGCTGCCACAATAGCTCACATCGCTGACTGTACGCGTACTGCGGTCCCGTCAGATACAATTAATTGATATATATCGATCGATAATTGAGAAGATTATGCTTGAACTTTAAATTTAAAAATTATAAATCAAATAGTACTATAATACTTTGATCCCATATAAACTAAAGTAGATATTATATAAGAATGCTTGTCGATAAATTTCAGGCATTCAACAATAATCTATTTCAAAACATAGCAAATGCGCTTTGGCTGCCTTCACCAAGTCATTGTCATCGGCATCCGCATTGATTTGACGTTGAAATTCAATTTCGCGTTGGCGGCGCGCTTCGTCGATTTCGTGATGGACGCTACGGGCGCGTTCCTACTCTTCCTTGTTCTGACGCTCCTCGTTCTTGTGGTGCTGCTGATCGGCGAGCAGCTCATCGCTGGCGGGACGTCCCATTCGTTCCACTTCCTCCTTTGGTAGTCGTGCAAATCACTTTCGATCCGACGGCTGGCCAAGTACACGTATTTTAATACGTTACCTCACACCCACATCCTTTGCGTCTGATTGGCTTACGCATAGGACTTGAGGGTAGGCGGTTAGATCTTAGCGGCACTGTGCCCGGAGGCAATGCCTCCTTTTTTGAGCTGCCACATATAAAACCGGGTCGCTGCTGCATTAGACTCTCTCGCAACTGCTTCTCACAAATGCTCATGCGTTGCATGGCGTGGACAAGCGCATCTTTCCTAATATTTGTGTGTTATTTAAAAAAATATATATATAAAGATTTTTTCTCATCTTTTTTTACGTGTTTTCTGTTTGTCCATTTGCTAAATCTTCTTGTGTGTTTGTTCAAATGATTGTGATGTTGTTTACTTGGCGTAATGAAATTTCTCTCCAAGCCGACTCTCAAAGTCTTGATGAAGATAAATCTTACTACTTTGTTCTAGTTGATTTTAATACTCTAATACCGAAGGAACAACAGTATATTGGTATTGTGCAATGTCCGGCATGCTGCCAGTCTATATGAACGCAACTTTTTTAGATCTGTTACATATTTTCAACACTCCCCCTCATTACACATTATTGACAATTAATTTGAGACCAAGTAATCTATTACAATTTTCATGTTTTGACTTGCTTAAATTCTTAGTTAAGATATTCCGATAGGCCCATATATTCGGCTTCAGTACTACTTAGTGCTACTGACGACTGCTTCCTGCTTTCCCATGAGAATGCGCTACCTCCAAGAACGAATACGTATCCAGTATACGACTTTCGGTCTGTGTTATCTCCACCCCACCCAACGTAGCCTTTGGTGGGATTTTCAGTTTTAGCATATGTTATGCCCAGTGAAGACGTCGTCCTCAGATATCGCAGCACTTGCTTTGCTGCTGCCCAGTGCTCTTGGTGGGGATCTGTATTCCATTGGGAGAGCTTACATACACATTTGCATTGAGGATCTTTTGCTGGATGACGAACAGAGCATTCTGCTTATGCTCATTAGCCCGATCGCATGCCGCCTTTTGCTAGCACTGTTCCAAACGCTGTTGATCCTTTTCAATAATGTATTTATTGACACGGCGTTCATCCCTTTTCTCCTGCTCGCAGAGCAGTCGCCCAAAGTCATGATGCAGCTGTATACAGTGACAGAGCTCGTTTCGATATCGTATCTTTCGCTCTCCCCGCACCACTGCCTGCTCGGCTTGGAAACGCTTATGTCCCTCGTAGGCGCCTCACATCTGTAGAGATTTGCCGTGCCGTCGCTTTTCTGCAAAATGGCGCAGTTGGCGATGATGATTGATCTGCTAACACAGAGCATCTCCAAACGCGAAGCGCTTGTTGTGCACCAAGTTCTCCTGTTACGGCAACGAACCCCATTTCGGCTCATTGAATTTCATATCCTTAAGCGCCTGCAATATCTCGTGCTCCGCCTGCAGTCGTTGCTTCAACGCTCGCTCCTCAATTTGTCGGTCCACATCGCATTGCATTTGGCTGCCCCTATAGCTCGCACCGCTGACTGTGCGCGTACTTCGGTCCCGTGCCGTGCCTACAATTAATTGATATATATCGATCGATAACTGAGAAGATTATACTTGAACTTTAAATTTAAAAATTATAATTCAAAGAGTACGATAATACTTTGATCTCATATAAACTAAAGTGTAGTGTGCCTTTTTATATAAGAATGCTTATCGAAAAATATATTGGTTTGCTGCAATGTCCGGCATGCTGTCAGTCTATATGAACGCAGCTTTTTTAGACACCCTTGAAGGTAAATCTTGGAATCTCCTCTGCGCCCGCGTCAGATAACCGTGGTAAAAAGACCAAGCAAATGCGCAGAAATATGCAAAATGTAAAGAAAGGTATGTAGATAGATGATACGTCAAGTGAACCCGACTGTAAAATCACCCGAGCTATCAAATATCTTCTAGTTTTATGGTATTATTGTAAAAAAAATGTAATTATTGAGGAAGTAGAGTAAGTTACCTGTAATAGATAAGAGTAAGAGTAAGATCTGATCGAAATTTTTGTGGATTACGTTAGCTGTTAATCTCAGTGATGCCCTTGCTTTCAAGGTTTTCGCGTTATTTTCGATGAAGTGGTTCTTTTCTAACTAGAGTCCACGTTTTTCCAATCCTTTGGCTATAATACACCAACATGGATGCCAAAACCTATTGTATTTTATGTTATTACTTTTCTATGAAAAAACGCAAATACAAAATACATTCTTTTGTCAAAGATTTGAGAAAAGATATTTTTACAAGTGTCCAAACACTTTCTTGGAATTTCAGGTGGAATTTCGGGTTCACTTTCTGCACTCGTCTGCTGGTATTTTTATTGTTAATATCTGAATTATTTGTTGTATGTTTTTATGCTGAGGCTCTTTCATTTTCGTTGTTTCTTCTTAATCTTTTTTATTTAACGCCATCTCGATAGCACGACCGACAGCTGCGCTTTTTTCTTCAATTCAGGCATTTTCTGTCATTTTCACGTCTGCGCGTTGCACTTCATCGATAATCCTTCAATTGGGTTCATATTTTTTTTGTCGATTTGCTTTAAACTATTTTACATCTTTTAGGACTCGGTACTTTGGCGACTCTTAATGACGACCTTAACGCTGAAACTTGACTCTACTATTTGGATGTTAATTTTCTTCTATTACTGATTTTAGATTTGTCAACCGGCGTTACCTTCCGACCGCACTATAATGCCAAAGGTGATATTTAAGTATATTTATACTCGTTCACAATTTGTAAGCTAGAGTCACCGAAAGTATAAGTTTAAGTTCCTCTTTAATCTATACCAATACTGTTAATAGTAATGCGATTATTTTGAATACACTTTGCTTGAGTTCACAACGCTGTTGGTACATAGTATATTTTCCAAGCCGGGTAAGGAATCTTCACTGTAACACACACAAATAAGAACAAGGCTTGCCCCCTCCCCTCTAGTGATCACTCAGAAATATTTTTAATAAGTCTGCTCTCTGTATCAATACTTTAACCATTTTCCTACGAACAGTTGCATCATTGAAGTAATTATATTTCTTGGTATAACAGGAGTCACTATTTATGCATTTTATTATTAAACCTTATGGAGTCCATTTCTGAATAAATATTTGACTTTCCCTTGTTATTAAACTTCTCAATTATTCTATTTAGATTAAAATCTACAACAATTTCAAAGATGGAGTCACTAAAGTTAGAAGGTATACTGCTTTAAATAGTCTTCAGGAATTCAAAACTGTGTTGGACCACGCCCCCAAAAACGAAAATGGCTTATATCCCCCGCAATTTAAGAGCTGTAGTTTTCAAACATTAAGTGCAGATTACCAAGAACGTCCACCAACAATTTTTCGGCTACACCCACCCCCGCTCCCACAATTTAAGAGATATCGGTACAGTTACCAAACTTCAAAGGAACGTTACTAACTTATATCTACCGCAATTGGACAGTACTTTTTGGCTACACCCAGCCTGTTCTATGTTTCTTGTTATCCGCTGGAGTAACTTATGGTATCAAAGTATTTCGCAGTTATTTCATTAGGATTAATGTATTATTTACGAGGCTGCATGTGGTACACATTGCATTTGAGACGATATAACAACGAATTGTTTCCGCAAAGGTTTAAGTTTTTAATGAGCCGCGCCAGATGAGTGCGTGCCAATGCCATAGTTACATATGAGTGTGTAGACTTTTTGTTTTCTGTGTATATAGTTTTTTTGTCGTTACTCCTTGGTTGAAACTCCAAAACTCGCCTCACGCCACGTCACCGATCTATGACTGCATGTTGGCTAGCTTCTGGAGTCCAGTATATTTAACTCGACCTGCTAGCGATTGCAAAGCATTGTGGGGCAAGCAGCGCTTGTTGGCCAATTCATCCAACTTGACGCTGATGACCACTTCAATCTCTTTTTGACGCTGCTCCTCCAAGGCGCATGCCCTCTCGCTCTCCACACGCTCGCGTATCTGATCACGACGTCTGGCACGCTCATGCTCCTCCATTTGAACGGTGACACCCTGGTGCAGACTCAACTTTCTACCAAGTTTCTGTTGCTGTTCGAGCTGTTGTTGCTACTGGTATCTCAAGCGTTCCAGCTTTAGTTCGTCTATTTCACGCTGGCGCTGTGCAAAGTAACAGGACTTTAGCTTATTGATATGAGCCATTTCCCTCGTTTGCCCTGATGCAGTTCGTCCACTTGCCGGCGCCTTAACTCGACTTTTTGTCGCTCTTGCTGGCGATATTTACACTCCAGTCGCTCTTCTTCGGCCAGCAGGCGCATCTCCTCTCGATTATCCTTTGCATCGAGAATCCTTTGCTGGATGTCGAACAGGGCATTCTGCTTATGCTCATTAGCCCGATCCCATTCCTCCTTTTGCTACCACTGTTCCAAACGCTGTTGATCCTTTTCAATAATATATTTATTGACGCGGCGCTCATCCCTTTTCTCCTGCTCGCAGAGCAGTCGCCCAAAGTCATGATGCAGCTGTATACAGTGACAGAGCTCGTTTCGATATAGTGTCTTTCGATCTCCCCGCACCACTGCCTGCTCGGCTTGGAAACGCTTGTGTTCCTCATAGGCGTCTCGCATCTGTAGAGATTTGCCGTGCCGTCGCTTTTCTGCAAAATGGCGCAGTTGGCGATGATGATTGATCTGCTAACACAAAGCATCTCCAAACGCGAAGCGCTTGTTGTGCACCAAGTTCTCCTGATACGGCACCGAATCCCATTTCGACTCATTGAATTCCGTATCCTTAAGCACCTGCAATATCTCGTACTCCGCCTGCAGACATTGCTTCAACGCTCGCTCCTCAATTTGTTCAGTCAATGCGATGTGCATTGCATTTGGCTGCCACAATAGCTCACATCGCTGACTGTACGCGTACTGCGGTCCCGTCAGATACAATTAATTGATTTATATCGATCGATAATTGAGAAGATTATGCTTGAACTTTAAATTTAAAAATTATAAATCAAATAGTACTATAATACTTTGATCCCATATAAACTAAAGTAGATATTATATAAGAATGCTTGTCGATAAATTTCAGGCATTCAACAATAATCTATTTCAAAACATAGCAAATGCGCTTTGGCTGCCTTCACCAAGTCATTGTCATCGGCCTCCGCATTGATTTGACGTTGAAATTCAATTTCGCGTTGGCGGCGCGCTTCGTCGATTTCGTGATGGACGCTACGGGCGCGTTCCTACTCTTCCTTGTTCTGACGCTCCTCGTTCTTGTGGTGCTGCTGATCGGCGAGCAGCTCATCGCTGGCGGGACGTCCCATTCGTTCCACTTCCTCCTTTGGTAGTCGTGCAAATCACTTTCGATCCGACGGCTGGCCAAGTACACGTATTTTAATACGTTACCTCACACCCACATCCTTTGCGTCTGATTGGCTTACGCATAGGACTTGAGGGTAGGCGGTTAGATCTTAGCGGCACTGTGCCCGGAGGCAATGCTCCCTTTTTTGAGCTGCCACATATAAAACCGGGTCGCTGCTGCATTAGACTCTCTCGCAACTGCTTCTCACAAATGCTCATGCGTTGCATGGCGTGGACAAGCGCATCTTTCCTAATATTTGTGTGTTATTTAAAAAAATATATATATAAAGATTTTTTCTCATCTTTTTTTACGTGTTTTCTGTTTGTCCATTTGCTAAATCTTCTTGTGTGTTTGTTCAAATGATTGTGATGTTGTTTACTTGGCGTGATGAAATTTCTCTCCAAGCCGACTCTCAAAGTCTTGATGAAGATAAATCTTACTACTTTGTTCTAGTTGATTTTAATACTCTAATACCGAAGGAAAAACAGTATATTGGTATTGTGCAATGTCCGGCATGCTGTCAGTCTATATGAACACAACTTTTTTAGATCTGTTACATATTTTCAACACTCCCCCTCATTACACATTATTGACAATTAATTTGAGACCAAGTAATCTATTACAATTTTCATGTTTTGACTTGCTTAAATTCTTAGTTAAGATATTCCGATAGGCCCATATATTCGGCTTCAGTACTACTTAGTGCTACTGACGACTGCTTCCTGCTTTCCCATGAGAATGCGCTACCTCCAAGAACGAATACGTATCCAGTATACGACTTTCGGTCTGTGTTATCTCCACCCCACCCAACGTAGCCTTTGGTGGGATTTTCAGTTTTAGCATATGTTATGCCCAGTGAAGACGTTGTCCTCAGATATCGCAGCACTTGCTTTGCTGCTGCCCAGTGCTCTTGGTGGGGATCTGTATTCCGTTGGGAGAGCTTACATACTGTATTAAAATGTCAGGTCTGGATGTAACTGCCAGATACATTAATGATCCGATCAGTGACTGGTACTCTGCCTGGGTGACCGTTTTGCATTGTTGACTCTCACATTTGGTGGTGTACCCGGACGCAAACGGTACTGATGCTGGCCGGCACGCTTCCATGCCAAATTTCTTAAGCAGCTGCAACACATGCTACTCGTTATCGCCCCTATTATGCCCTTCCTATTGATTTCCATACCAAGGAAATTGTGTATAGGGCTCTTGTCAACCACCTTGGAAAATTCGAGATATACTTTATTTTATACTGGCCAACTCACCGATACCTGCTGAACATATCATCATATCATCCACATATACTGCGATTATGTTTAGGTGGTTTTGTGTATATAGTATACACTCACAGCTCGCTTGGACAGGCCGAAAACCCAATTTTTGTCATCATCTCGTTCAGCTTTTTGTTCCACATCCGTCCAGACTGTTTTAGCCAATATAAGGACTTTCGAAGTTTAAGAACCCATCAAGTTGGTGCACATGTAGCTCCAGTTCAGCTGCTACGGCCAACACCATCCTTATTGTCGCATACCGCTCTACTGGCGAAAACGTTTCGTCGTAGTTCACTCCGTGTTGCTGGCTGCAGTCCTTTACCACGAGCCTAGCCTTGTATCGTTCTATGGTGCCATTTTTGTCACGTTTTAGTGTAAAGACCCACCTGCATCCAATCGCCTTATGATTGGATGGTAATTCGGCTGGTTTCCAAGTTCCATTCACTTTCAGTGCTCCGAATTCCTGTGCCATGACCTTTTGGCATTCGATCGCTTGTGGACTTTCCAATGCTTCTTCCACAGTTTCTGGTGTTATGACGTCATCACTGCTCAGAAGATTGAGCTTGTGCCGCTCGTCGTCTTGTCTTCGCCATCCGTGCCCACGTGTTCTTTCAAGCCGGTTACTTTTCTTGCTGATATTTCTTTTATTGGTATCGGTGTTAGCGCTATCTTCGCCGGTACCTATGCTGCAACCTCTGGTGCTGCCTCTGCTGCTGGCTCTGCTGCTGTCTCTGCTGCTGTCTCTGCTGCTGTCTCTACTGCTGGCTCTGCTGCTGGCTCTGCTGCTGTCTCTGCTGCTGCTTCTATTGGACTGTACTTCTGTAATTACCTCGTTGCAATTAAAATCTGATAACGTGGGTAAATCAACCGCACTTGATTCTGCTGTTGACTCAACAAAATATACATCACAGCTTACGATAATTTTACCACTAGCGCTATTGTAGAGGCGATATGCTTTAGCTTGGTCTGCATATCCAACCAGTATGTATTCTATACCCTTCGGTCTAAATTTCCGATTCTGTGTCTTGTCCAACGAAGGTGGTCAACTGATGGCTTTCGCCATGTCCATAACTCATATGGCGCACTCTGGAGCACACCTTTTGTAGGCGATCTATTCCGTAGATAAGCTGCCGTATGTACAGCTTCTGCACAGAAACATTCTTTAAGTTAGGCCTCTAGCAGCATGCATCGCGCCATCTCCACGAGGGTACGATTCATCCTTTCTGCAACTCCATTTTTCTGGGGCGTGTGAGGCACACACAATTGACGGACGATCCCATTTTGTTTCAGAAATATGTCAAACTCGTTGTTTGCATATTCTCTGCCATTGTCACTGCGAAGTACTTTGATCCATTTTCCCGTTTGACATTCCACCATCTTCTTATTAGTTCTTAAACACATTTAAAACTTCTGATTTATTTTTGATAAAATATACGTGAATATATCGCGATTTTTCATCAATCATGGTAAAATGTAACGTGATCCTCCGTTGGAACATATGTTTATAGGGCCGTAAACATCACTATGTATGAGGTTTAACACATCCTCACTTTTGCTGACCTCAACAATTACACTGTAGGCATATCTTACAGTCAAATTCGCTTGTGCTGTTGAAGTTCACTCCACGCACCAATTTCATATTATTTAACTCTTTGCGGCTTTGCATGTTCAGATGTCCATATCTCTTATGCCAGCTTATAATGTCCTCGCTGCCACTTTTGCCATTCCACTGAGGAACACTGCATTTGTTGTTTTGGTTATTTCACACAGAAGTAAATTGCATCCATGATTTGCAATAATCAGAGTTTTACCGCTTTCGTCACATACATTCGCACGATTGTTTTTGAAGTTTACAGTGCAGCCTCCTTTTACTGCTCTGCTCACCGAAATAAAGTTGCATTGTAATTGCGGTATATAAAGAACGCTTGTAAGTTCTACTGTTGACGATTCCGTTTTAATCATGACGACTCCTCGTCCGAATACTTCTAGTGACTTTTCACCAGCAAGTGTGACTGTATCAGTGAATTGTTCAGACGAATTAAACATATTTTGATTTGCGCACATGTGAGCTGTGGCGCCACTATCTAAGCACCACGCTGACGTATTAAGCACTCGTTCACTGTTTTTTGCACTTAGCAACGTGAAGAATGATTTTTCGTCTCTTCCTTTTACATTATCTTCTTTCGCCTTGGACCTTCATTTTGCAGAAGTGTGGCCAATTTTACCGCAATTGTAACATTTTATTTTTTGGTTTCGTTTCTTGCTTACTTTGTCTTTCTTTTTTTGGCGCTCTTTACCGTAGTGTTCTTTGCTTAAAAATGCCTGTGCATTATTTTTGTTCACACTCTCTATATGTGCTTCGTTCTTGCGTCTATCATACTCTTCGATCAATTTAACCTTCAAAGTACTAAACTTTGGTAATTCATCACGTGATTCCAATGCTACAACCAAATTTTCATATGATTTGTGCAAACTTGCCAAGAGTAAAATAACATATATTTCCTGTCGCAGCACAATGACAATCTCTGTTAACTGCTCCACCGTGTTCACAAAATTTGCAATATACATTTGCATATTCTCATTCTCGTTCATCCGCATGAACAATGTGACCTTTCTCACTGGATCGGTGGGCTGATGCACTAAAGCCCTTTCCTTTTTTGATATCCACTGACTATATTCACTCGTCTTGTCTGAACTTGGACATTTCATAGCTCTCGGACCACAGCTCCTGATGAATTAGCACACTTTTCATTTGTGCACACAACAAATCACATTTTGTTTCGTCCAACTTGTCTATATTGTACAGCGCACTCATTTTTCACTCGTACTTGTTCTCACACAGAAAACTTTAGCAATACAAATTATGCAATTCTAATGATAATTTCAATCGATCTTAACCGCGGCTTTTTAACATAACCTCAGTTTCATTCAACTTTTTCTGTATGCCTGGGCCCATAACCTGTTGGATTTTAAAGCGGCAAAAGTGATGCACTTGGCTTGGCGGTTAGACTAAGAAGAACTTTTATTCAATGTATTCTTAAGTTGGGGTATCGAGCACAGTATCGATATCCATGTTATTAACATTAGTAATCGGAATGTTGTATTGATCTTTTACATATTTTCAACATCTTGGAATCTTCCCTGTGCCCGCGTAATATAACCGTGGTAAAAAGTCCAAACAAATGCGTAGAAATGTGCAAAATGTAAAAGAAGGAATCTAGACAGATGATATGTCAAGTGATGTCCTCACGAGTGGACCCGACCGTAAAATACGCTGAGCTTTTAAATATCTTCTAGTTTTATTGAATTATACCAACAAGTGTAATTATTGAGGAAATAGAGTGAGTTACATGTAGTAGAATAAGTTACAGTAAGATATGTTCAAAATTTGTGTGGATTACATTAGCCGTTAATCTCAGTGATGTGTTTGCTTTCAAGAATGTCAATAGATATTATATTTTATATTATTGCTTTTTATGCAATATTATCTCACACGGACAAATTGTTTGCAAGAAAGAAAAAATAAAGGTCAATAAAAAATGCGTTTGCCAAAGATTTGAGAAAAGATGTTTTTTTCCAGTGTCCAAAAACTTTCTTGACAGCATTTTCATCAAGTTTGCTTACCGGCCGGCATAGTGTCGCCGTCGAAGTGTGCCCCGATCATTGCAAATTATCAGGTGGAATTTTAGGTTCACTTTCTCTGCACTCGTCTGCTGGTATTTTTATTGTTAATATCTGAATTATTTATTGTATGTTTTTATGCTGAAGCTCCTTCATTTCCGTTGTTTCTTCTTAATCTTTTTTGTTTAACGCCATCTCGATAGCACGACCGTCAAATATGCTTTCTTCTTCAGTTCTATTATTTTCTGTCATTCTCACGCCTGCGCGTTGCACTTCATCGATAATCTTTCAACTGTCGGGTTTATATTTTTTTTTCGATTTGTTTTAAACTATTTTACATCTTTTAGGACTCGGTACTTTGACGACTCTTAATGACGACCTTAACGCTGAGACTTGACTACTATTAAGATGTTCATTTTCTTCTATTACTGCTTTTAGATTTGTGAACCGACGTTGCCACCCGACCGCACTATAATGCCAAAGGTGATATTTTAGTATATTTATACTCGTTCACAATTTGTAAGCTAGAGTCACCAAATTAAGAAAGTATAAAACTGGTACATCCATTGACAGATATATAAAAAGTTGGATAACCACACCAACTCCGCCTGAGAAAGCAGACACACCTAGTGGTGTAAATCGATTAAACCGTATATCTCACACAATTTGAAAGCTAGAGTCATTGAATTACTAGTAACAACAGGTAGGAAAACAACTTTGGACCACGCTCACTCTAGTTCATAAAAATTATAATAGCCTATATCTCCCGCAATTTAAGAGCTCTAGATACCACACTTAGAAGATAGATTTCTAAGAACGTCTTCCAACATATTTTTGGACCACGTGCACTCCCGCCCACAAAATTCAGAAAAGCGTATATCTATCGCAATTTTAAGCCAAACTGTTAATAGTAATGCGATTAGTTTGAATAGACTTTGCTTGAGTTCACAACGCTCTTGGTGTATCTAGTATATTTTCCAAACCGGGTAAGGAATCTTCGCTGTAACACATACAAATGAGAACAACGCTTGCTCCCTCCCCTCTAGTGCTCTCTCAGAAACATTTTTAATAAGTCTGCTCTCTGTATCAATACTTCATCCATTTTCCTACGAACAGTTGCATCATTGAAGTAATTGTATTTCTTGGTATAACAGGAGTCACTATTTATGCATTTTATTATCAAACATTATGGAGTCCATTTCTGAATAAATATTTGACTTTCCCTTGTTATTAAACTTCTCAATTATTCTATTTAGATTAAAATCTACAACAATTTCAAAGATGGAGTCACCAAAGTTAGAAGGTATACTGCTTTAAATAGTCTTCAGGAATCCAAAACTGTGTTGGACCATGCCCCAAAAAATTAAAATGGCCTATATCCCCCGCAATTTAAGAGCTGTGGCTTTCAATCTTTCAGTGCAGATTACCAAGAACACCAACAATTTTTCGGCTACACCCACCCCCGCTCCCACAATTTAAGAGATATCGCTACAGTTACTGAACTTCGAAGGAACGTTACTAACTTATATCTACCGCAATTAGACAGTACTTTTTGGCTACACCCAGCCTGTTCTATGTTTCTTGTTATCCGCTGGAATAACTTATGGTATCAAAGTATTTCACAGTTATTTCATTAGGATTAAAGTATTATTTACGAGGCTGAATGTGGTACACATAGCATTTGAGACGATATAACAAGGAATTGTTTCCGCAAAGGTTTAAGTTTTTAATGAGCCGCGCCAGCTGAGTGCGTGCCAATGCCATATTTACATATGAGTGTTTTGTTTTCTGTGTGTATGGTTTTTTTTTTGTCATTACCCTCTGGTTACAACTCCAAAAACTCGCCTTATTACCATGTTCCCGAACTATGACTGCATGTTGGCTAGTTTCTGGAGTCCGGTATATTTAACTCGACCTGCTAGCGATTGCAAAGCATTGTGGGGCAAGCAGCGTTTCTCGGCCAGTTCATCCAACTTGACGCTGATGACCATATCTATCCCTTTTTGACGCTGGTCCTCCTCATGCTCCTCCATTTGACACCCTGGTGCAGACTCAACATTCCGCCAAGTTTCTGTTGCTGGTATCTCAAGCGTTCCAGCTTTAGCTCGTCAATTCCACGCTGGCGCCGTGCAAAGTAACAGGACTTAAGCTTATTGGTATGGAAACGCTTGTGTTCCTCGTAGGCTTCCGTAGAGATTCGCCGCGATGTCGCTTCTCTGCAAAATGGCGCAGTTGGCGATGATCATTGATCTGCTGGCGCACAGCATCTCCAAACGCGAGGCGCTTGTTGTGCACCAAGTTCTCCTGATACGGCACCGAACCCCATTTCTACCCATTGAATTCCGCATCCTTTAGCGCCTGCAATATCTCGTGCTCCGCCTGCAGACGTTGCTTCAACGCTCGCTCCTCAATTTGTCGGTCCACATCGCATTGCATTTGGCTGCCCCAATAGCTCACATAGCTGACTGTACGCGTACTGCGGTCCCGTCAGATACAATTAATTAATATATATCGATCGATAATTGAGAAGATTATACTTGAACTTCAAATTTAAAAATTATAAATCAAACGGTACTATAATAATTTGATCCCATATAAACTAAGGTAGATATTATATAAGAATGCTTGTCGATAAATTTCAGGCATTCAACAATAATGTATTTCAAAACATAGCAAATGCGCTTTGGCTGCCTTCTCCAAGTCATTGTCATCGGCCTCCGCATCGATTTGACGTTGAAATTAAATTTCGCGTCGGCGGCGCGCTTCGTCGATTTCGTGATGGACGCTACGGACGCGTTCCTACTCTTCCTTGTTCTGACGCTCCTCGTTCTTGTGGTGCTGCTGATCGGCGAGCAGCTCATCGCTGGCGGGACGTCCCATTCGTTCTACTTCCTTTGGTAGTCTTGCAAATCTCATTCGATCCGACGGCTGGCCAAGTACACGTTTTTTAATACGTTACCTCACACCCACATCCTTTGCGTCTGATTGGCTTACGCATAGGACTTGAGGGTAGGCGGTTAGATCTTGGCGGCACTGTGCCCGGAGGCAATGCTCCCTTTTTTGAGCTGCCACATATAAAACCGGGTCGCTGCTGCATTAGACTCTCTCGCAACTGCTTCTCACAAATGCTCACGCGTTGCATGGCGTGGACAAGCGCATCTTTCCTAATATTTGTGTGTTATTTAAAAAAATATATATATAAAGATTTTTTCTCATCTTTTTTTACGTGTTTTCTGTTTGTCCATTTGCTAAATCTTCTTGTGTGTTTGTTCAAATGATTGTGATGTTGTTTACTTGGCGTGATGAAATTTCTCTCCAAGCCGACTCTCAAAGTCTTGATGAAGATAAATCTTACTACTTTGTTCTAGTGGATTTTAATACTCTAATACCGAAGGAACAACAGTATATTGGTATTGTGCAATGTCCGGCATGCTGTCAGTCTATACGAACGCAACTTTTTTAGATCTGTTACATATTTTCAACACTCCCCTTCAATACCCATTATTGACAATTAATTTGAGACCAAGTAATCTATTACAAATTTCATGTTTTGACTTGCTTAAATTCTTAGTTAAGATATCTGCCATCATTTGACTCGTTGCACAATATTCCAGCTGTATCACAAGCTTATTAAAATCTTCTTGCACGAAGTGATAACGAATATCTATATGCTTGCTTCTTGCATGGTAAACTGGATTTTAACTAAGTTCATAGCGCTCAAATTATCGCCATGAATTACAATACTTTTCGTATTTCTGAATATGTTCATTTCGTTACATAATTTCCGAATATAAACAGCTTCTTTAGTTGCTTCCGATAGGCCCATATATTCGGCTTCAGTACTACTTAGTGCTACTGACGACTGCTTCCTGCTTTCCCATGAGAATGCGCTACCTCCAAGAACGAATACGTATCCAGTATACGACTTTCGGTCTGTGTTATCTCCACCCCACCCAACGTAGCCTTTGGTGGGATTTTCAGTTTTAGCATATTTTATGCCCAGTGACGACGTTGTCCTCAGATATCGCAGCACTTGCTTTGCTATTGCCCAGTGCTCTTGGTGGGGATCCGTATTCCGCTGGGAGAGCTTACATACTGAATGTAAAATGTCAGGTCTGGATGTAACTGCCAGATTCATTAATGATCCGATCAGTGACTGGTACTCTGCCTGGGTGACCGTTTTGCATTGTTGACTCTCACATTTGGTGGTGTACCCGGACGCAAACGGTACTGATGCTGGCCGGCACGCTTCCATGCCAAATTTCTTAAGCAGCCGCAATACATGCTACTGCTGGGTGATCGTTATCGGCCCTGTTATGCCCTTCCTATTGATTTCCATACCAAGGAAATGATGTATAGGGCCCTTATCAACCACCTGGAAAATTCAAGATACACTTTATTTTATACTGGCCAACTCACCGATACCTGCTGAACTTATCACCATATCATCCACATATACTGCGATTATGTTTAGGTGGTTTTGTGTATATAGTATACACTCACAGCTCGCTTGGACAGGCCGAAAACCCAATTTTTGTCATCATCTCGTTCAGCTTTTTGTTCCACATCCGTCCAAACTGTTTTAGCCAATATAAGGTCTTTCGAAGTTTAAGAACAGACACTCCTTGTTCTTCAAACATACAGGGTTGCTTCATTTAAACATCCTCCTGCAATTCTCTGTTTATATATGCCGTGGATACATCAAGTTGGTGCACATGTAGCTCCAGTTCGGCTGCTACGCTGCCAACACCATCCTTATTGTCGCATACCGCTCTACTGGCGAAAACGTTTCGTCGTAGTTCACTCCGTGTTGCTGGCTGCAGTCCTTTGCCACGAGCCTAGCCGTGTATCGTTCTATGGTGCCATTTTTGTCACGTTTTAGTGTAAAGACCCACCTGCATCCAATCGCCTTATGATTGGATGGTAATTCGGCTGGTTTCCAAGTTCCATTCACTTTCAGTGCTCCGAATTCCTGTGCCATGACCTTTTGGCATTCGATCGCTTGTGGACTTTCCAATGCTTCTTCCACAGTTTCTGGTGTTATGACGTCATCACTGCTCAGAAGGTTGAGCTTGTGCCGCTCGTCGTCTTGTCTTCGCCATCCGTGCCCACGTGTTCTTTCAAGCCGGTTACTTTTCTTGCTGATATTTCTTTTATTGCTATCGGTGTTAGCGCTATCTTCGCCGGTGCCTATGCTGCAACCTCTGGTGCTGCCTCTGCTGCTGCCTCTGCTGCTGGCTCTGCTGCTGTCTCTGCTGCTGTCTCTGCTGCTGGCTCTGCTGCTGGCTCTGCTGCTGTCTCTGCTGCTGCTTCTATTGGACTGTACTTCTGTAATTACCTTGTTGCAATTAAAATCTGGTAACGTGGGTAAATCAACCGCACTTGATTCTGCTGTTGACTCAACAAAATATACATCACAGCTTACGATAATTTTACCACTAGCGCTATTGTAGAGGCGATATGCTTTAGCTTGATCTGCATATCCAACCAGTATGTATTCTATACCCTTCGGTCTAAATTTCCGATTCTGTGTCTTGTCAGACGTTGCCGTGCTTACAATTGATATATATCGATCGATAATTGAGAAGATTATGCTTAAACATTAAATTTAAAAATTATAAATCAAACAGTACGATAATATTTTATACAGGAATGGTTGTCGATAAATTTCAACCAATCAACAAGAATGTATTGCAAAAGAAAGCAAATTAAATTGTTATACTGCCAATGATAGCTGTGATGCTTCGATAACTAAATGTAATGATTTCTGTATGACCATCAATCGTTGCGCCACGGCTGCCTTCTCTACGTCATTGTCATCGGCCTCCGCATCGATTTGGCTATGAAATCCAATTTCGTGTCGGCGTCACGCTTCATCGATTTCATGATAGAAGCTGCGGACGCGTTCCTCATCCTCCCTGCTCTGCCGCTCCCCGTCCTTTTCTCTCCAAGCCTACTCTCAAAGTCTTGAAGACAAATCGAATCGTAATTTCGAAATCGAAATTTTTAGGATTACATTAGCTGTTAATCTCAGTGATGCCCTTGCTTTCAAGCTTTTCGCATTATTTTCTATGGAGTGGTTGTTTTCTAACTAGGGTCCACGTTTTTCCCAATCCTTTGACCATAATATACCAACATGGATGTCAAAACCTATTATATTTTATATTATTACTTTTCTATGAAAAAAAGGCCATAAAAAAATACATTCTTTTGTCAAAGATTTGAAAAAAGATGTTTTTCTTCCAGTGTCCAAAAACTTTCTTGACTTTCTTGCCGCAGCATTTTCATTAAGTTTGCTTACCTACCGGAATAGTGTCGCTGTCGAAGTCTGCCACGATCATTGCATATTATCAGGTGGAATTTCAGGTTCACTTTCTCTGCACTCGTCTGCTGGTATTTTTATTGTTAATATCTGAATTATTTGTTGTATGTTTTTATGCTGTTCATTTCCTTCGTTTGTTATTAATCTTTCTTGTTTATTTTTCTTCTAATACTGCTTTTTGATTTGTGAACCGGCGTTGCCACCCAACCGCACTATAATGCCAAAGGTGATATTTTAGTATATTTATACTCGTTCACAATTTGTAAGCTAGAGTCACCAAATTAAGAAAGTATAAACTGGTACCTCTATTAAAAGATAGGAAAAAAATTGGATAACCACACCAATTCTGCCTCACAAAACAGATACACCTAGTAGTGTAAATCGATGAAACCATATATCTCTCACACAATTTGAAAGCTAGAGTCATTAAATTGGTAGTAGCACCCTTCAACAGGCAGGAAAACATCTTTACACCACGCTAACTCCAGCTCATAAAAATTATAGTAGCCTATATCTCCCGCTATTTAAGAGCTCTAGATACCAAACTTAGAAGACAGATTTCTAAGCGTGTCTTCCAACTTATTTTTGACCACGCCCACTCTCGCCCTAAAAAATCCATATAAGCGTATATCTACCATAATTTTAAGCCAAACATGGAAATATGTATTTATTGGCTACCACCACCCTCTTCTTAATGGTATCAGAATATTTCGCAATCGATTACGCCAGACTGCAACGTTCTCACTTGTTTACTAAATTTATAACATACTCTTAAATAGTATCTTATTTTACATTCAATGCAAATGTGCTTCTATCATTTGTGTAAGTTCCTCTTTAATCTATACCAATACTGTTAACTAACAGTAATGCGATTATTTTGAATACACTTTGCTTGAGTTCACAACGCTCTTGGTGTATCTAGTATATTTTCCAAACCGGGTAAGGAATCTTCACTGTAACACATACAAATGAGAACAAGGCTTGCTCCCTCCCGTCTAGTGCTCTCTCAGAAACATTTTTAATAAGTCTGCTCTCTGTATCAACACTTTAACCATTTTCTTACGAACAGTTGCATCATTGAAGTAATTATATCTCTTGGTATAACAAGAGTGAATATTTATGCATTTTATTATTAAACCTTATGGAGTCCCTTTTTGAATAAATATTTGTCTTTCGCTTGTAATTAAACTTCTCAATTATTCTATTTAGATTAAAATCTACCACAATTTCAATGATGGATTAACCAAAGTTAGAAGGTATAATGATTTAAATCATCTTCAGGAATCCAAAACTGTGTTGGACCACGCCCCCAAAAACGAAAATAGCTTATATCCCCCGCAATTTAAGAGCTGTAGTTTTCAAACATTAAGTGCAGATTACCAAGAACGTCCACCAACAATTTTTCGGCTACACCCACCCCCACTCCCACAATTTAAGAGATATCCGTACAGTTACCAAACTTCAAAGGAACGTTACTAACTTATATCTACCGCAATTGGACAGTACTTCTTAGCTACACCCACCCTGTTCTATGTTGCTTGTTATCCGCTGGAATAACTTATGGTATCAAAGTATTTCGCAGTTATTTCATTAGGGTTAATGTATTATTTACGAGGCTGCATGTGGTACACATAGCATTTGAGACGATATAACAAGGAATTGTTTCCGCAAAGGTTTAAGTTTTTAATGAGCCGCGCCAGATGAGTGCGTGCCAATGCCATAGTTACATATGAGTGTGTAGACTTTTTGTTTTCTGTGTATATAGTTTTTTTGTCGTTACTCCTTGGTTGAAACTCCAAAACTCGCCTCACGCCACGTCACCGATCTATGACTGCATGTTGGCTAGCTTCTGGAGTCCAGTATATTTAACTCGACCTGCTAGCGATTGCAAAGCATTGTGGGGCAAGCAGTGCTTGTTGGCCAGTTCACCCAACTTGACGCTGATGACCATATCGATATGTTTTCGACGCTGCTCGTCCATGGAGCATACCCTCTCGCTCATGCTCCTCCATTTGAGCGGTGACACCCTGGTGCATACTCAACTTTCCGCCAAGTTTCTATTGCTCTTCGAACTGTTGTTGCTACTGGTATCTCAAGCGTTCGAGCTTTAGTTTATCTATTTCACGCTGGTGCTGTGCAAAGTTACAAGACGTAAGCTTATTGATATGAGCCATTGCCCCTCGTTTGCCTCATGCAGTTCGTCCACTTGCCGTCACCTTAACTCGTCTTTTTGTCGCTCTTCCTGGCGATATGTACACTCCATTCGCTCTTCTTCGGCCAGCAGGCGCATCTCCTCTCGATTATCCTTTGCATTGAGGATCTTTTGCTGGATGACGAAGAGGGCATTCTGCTTATGCTCATTAGCCCGATCCCATGCCGCCTTTTGCTAGCACTGTTCCAAACGCTGTTGATCCTTTTCAATAATGTATTTATTGACACGGCGTTCATCCCTTTTCTCCTGCTCGCAGAGCAGTCTCCCAAAGTCATGATGCAGCTGTATACAGTGACAGAGCTCGTTTTGATATCGTATCTTTCGCTCTCCCCGCACCACTGCCTGCTCGGCTTGGAAACGCTTATGTCCCTCGTAGGCGCCTCACATCTGTAGAGATTTGCCGTGCCGTCGCTTTTCTGCAAAATGGCGCAGTTGGCGATGATGATTGATCTGCTAACACAGAGCATCTCCAAACGCGAAGCGCTTGTTGTGCACCAAGTTTTCCTGTTACGGCAACGAACCCCATTTCG
The DNA here is from genome assembly GCA_035041615.1 of Drosophila anomalipes. Taxonomy (NCBI): domain Eukaryota; kingdom Metazoa; phylum Arthropoda; class Insecta; order Diptera; family Drosophilidae; genus Drosophila; species Drosophila anomalipes. The sequence continues at coordinate 31,842 of JAWNKZ010000107.1, forward strand.
GCTCATTGAATTTCATATCCTTAAGCGCCTGCAATATCTCGTGCTCCGCCTGCAGTCGTTGCTTCAACGCTCGCTCCTCAATTTGTCGGTATACATCGCACTACATTTGGTTTCCCCTATAGCTCCCATCGGTAACTGTACGCATACTTCGGTCCCGTGCTGGTCTACAATTAATTGACATATATCAATCGATAATTGAGAAGATTATGCTTGAACTTTAAATTTAAAAATTATAAATCAAACAGTACGATAATACTTTGATGCCATATAAACTAAGAAGAATGCTTGTCAATAAATTTCAGCCAATCAACAAGAATGTATTGCAAAAGAAAGCAAATTAAATTGTTATACTGCCAATGATAGCTGTGATGCTTCGATAACTAAATGTAATGATTTCTGTGTGACCATCAATCGTTGCGCCACGGCTGCCTTCTCTACGTCATTGTCATCGGCCTCCGCATCGATTTGGCGTTGAAATCCAATTTCGTGTCGGCGTCACGCTTCATCGATTTCATGATAGAAGCTGCGGACGCGTTCCTCATCCTCCCTGCTCTGCCGCTCCCCGTCCTTTTCTCTCCAAGCCTACTCTCAAAGTCTTGAAGACAAATCGAATCGTAATTTCGAAATCGAAATTTTTAGGATTACATTAGCTCTTAATCTCAGTGATGTCCTTGCTTTCAAGCTTTTCGCACTATTTTCTATGGAGTGGTTGTCTTCTAACTAGGGTCCACGTTTTTCCCAATCCTTTGGCCATAATATACCAACATGGATGTCAAAACCTATTATATTTTATATTATTACTTTTCTATGAAAAAAAGGCCAATAAAAAATACATTCTTTTGTCAAAGATTTGAAAAAAGATGTTTTTCTTCCAGTGTCCAAAAACTTTCTTGACTTTCTTGCCGCAGCATTTTCATTAAGTTTGCTTACCTACCGGAATAGTGTCGCTGTCGAAGTCTGCCACGATCATTGCATATTATCAGGTGGAATTTCAGGTTCACTTTCTCTGCACTCGTCTGCTGGTATTTTTATTGTTAATATCTGAATTATTTGTTGTATGTTTTTATGCTGTTCATTTCCTTCGTTTGTTATTAATCTTTCTTGTTTATTTTTCTTCTAATACTGCTTTTTGATTTGTGAACCGGCGTTGCCACCCAACCGCACTATAATGCCAAAGGTGATATTTTAGTATATTTATACTCGTTCACAATTTGTAAGCTAGAGTCACCAAATTAAGAAAGTATAAACTGGTACCTCTATTAAAAGATAGGAAAAAAATTGGATAACCACACCAATTCTGCCTCACAAAACAGATACACCTAGTAGTGTAAATCGATGAAACCATATATCTCTCACACAATTTGAAAGCTAGAGTCATTAAATTGGTAGTAGCACCCTTCAACAGGCAGGAAAACATCTTTACACCACGCTAACTCCAGCTCATAAAAATTATAGTAGCCTATATCTCCCGCTATTTAAGAGCTCTAGATACCAAACTTAGAAGACAGATTTCTAAGCGTGTCTTCCAACTTATTTTTGACCACGCCCACTCTCGCCCTAAAAAATCCATAAAAGCGTATATCTACCATAATTTTAAGCCAAACATGGAAATATGTATTTATTGGCTACCGCCACCCTCTTCTTAATGGTATCAGAATATTTCGCAATCGATTACGCCAGACTGCAACGTTCTCACTTGTTTACTAAATTTATAACATACTCTTAAATAGTATCTTATTTTACATTCAATGCAAATGTGCTTCTATCATTTGTGTAAGTTCCTCTTTAATCTATACCAATACTGTTAACTAACAGTAATGCGATTATTTTGAATACACTTTGCTTGAGTTCACAACGCTCTTGGTGTATCTAGTATATTTTCCAAACCGGGTAAGGAATCTTCGCTGTAACACATACAAATGAGAACAAGGCTTGCTCCCTCCCGTCTAGTGCTCTCTCAGAAACATTTTTAATAAGTCTGCTCTCTGTATCAACACTTTAACCATTTTCCTACGAACAGTTGCATCATTGAAGTAATTATATCTCTTGGTATAACAAGAGTCACTATTTATATATTTGATTATTAAACCTTGTGGAGTCCATTTCTGAATAAATATTTGTCTTTCCCTTGTAATTAAACTTCTCAGTTATTTTATTTAGATTAAAATCTACCACAATTTCAAAGATGGAGTCACCAAAGCTAGAAGGTATTGTGCTTTAGATACTCTTCAGGAATCCAAAATTGTGTTGGACCACGCACCCAATAACGATAAAAAGGGCGCTCGCTATGCCGTCGGTTTCTGTAGCTTGTCAATTCGATTTTTGCTACTCTAGCTTATCGATCGTGAGTTGTTGAAAGTTTAGCTATTCTTGTAATAGGCAAAAACAAAGTGTTGTTAAAAAGACTACGCTCTGGCTTCTAGTCTAAATATATTAAATAAAGTTTATAACGAAAAAAACAAACTTAGTTTTATTATTGGATAGCAAAGCTATCAAAACACTGATGGCGCAAAAATTTGCTGACCCCGAATTGAATTTTTGTATTGTATCGTTGTGATTATACCATAAAGTGCGTTTAATAAACATCAACAAAAATCAAGACAATATGAGTGATTCGAGTGATAAACAACTATAATTTGAGCACAGCCAAAGATGCACAAATTAAATGATAAGACAAATGCAAAAGGAGTTCGCGACATGATCGCCGCTTAGTGTGCCTCTGCTTCACTTTGAACTTTTGTGAACTTATTTCGTGCATCGGTACATAAGCAGTTGATCGTAGGCGATACATAGAAGCCGTTCGTTGTCGGTGCATTTGTTCTGTCGGTTTACTTTGATTTAAGCAGAAACTTTCTGAGGCTGTTTGTAGAAGTGGCAAATCGTTTAAAAAGCAGATTAAAATGTTCGAATCGATCGACTGGGAGGTTGACAGCTGCAGCGAGGCCATTGCATCAGGCACTACGGAGGATTTGGAGGGCGAAAGAAGACTTTTACTCGTCTATCTTCCGGCGAGATACGTCAGATGCACGGCATTGCCGTGGACAGAACGCGAGAACGTCGTGTGCCTGATCATCATTAGGTGGATGCCGACACCGCGACGCATTCGGCCAAGAATTACAAGTACTACAAGCTGCTGCACGAGAAGGATACTTGGAAGTTATCGCATGCGTTGAAGGATCTGCCCTTTCTCGCACTGAATCCGACGAGGAAGGCACAGATGTTGGCCCACCTCTGCAATGATCTGCTGATGAACAAGGCGGTGCTGCGTCAGATCGATGGCAGTTTGAAGACATGCGCTCCATCAGCGCAAGGCGCGCATCGAGGCCTACGAGAAGATCCAAGCGGAACGCCCCACAGAAGCTCGACGCGGAACGGGAACGTCTTGCCAAGTTGGCCGAGGCCAAAGCAGCCGAAGCGAAGGCCTGCAAAACAACTGGTAAATTGCATCTGCAGCGTTGATTTGAACAGTAGCGAGGAGAAATCTCTAGAGGAGCACAGCAAGCAGAATCAACAGCTGACGGGAGCAGCAGAAGCCACAACTGCTGACACGGAGCAGGCAACGCAGCCCATGGAAGTGGATGCAGATGCTCCATTGTTGACCAGCAACAGTGGCAACACTGACACTGTAACTGCTGCTTCAAACTCCGAAGTGAGCCCCACCAAAATGGACAAGTGTCCAGTGCTGAATGGAGCAGATATTGCGGGAGTAGCTGCAACTGCAACAATAGTTGGAATAATCACAACACATGCTCCAACATCAACAACAACAGTAGTGGGTGTGATGCACGTATTACGTCATTGCTACCACAGAGTCCACTCGAGTCCACGGACGACGAGAAGCATAAGAAATTAAACAATGAGCAGAAGATGGACTACAAGGATGTTCCAGATGAAGAGCCACAGTCAGCGAATGCAACAGCAGGCAGTAACAAAGTATCGCCGCAATCGTAAAGAGTTCTTTTCGAACTGGTTTATTTCATAAATAATGCATGGTTTATATACAAAATTCTTAGACGATAATCTTTGCTTAAGGCAAGTTATTCTATTTACAGTTGACCAAACAATCAATCCTTATCTATGCGCTTAAAGATACCATGTCTTAATATTTTCTTATTTACGACGCTGCGTATGATAACATCTGCTTACTTCAGGTCGTCCGACAGATGGTGCGACAACCCATGTCTATATGCAACATGGGTCGGGCGCATATTTGTTTTATTGAGTCTGTGCGCTATCTGCAGCGTAAGATTTTCTGCTTTTGAAGAAATTGTACAGCTTGTGTTCGTCGGAGGCGTCTCGCATCTGTAGAGATTCGCCGTGACGTCGCTTCTTTGCAAAATGGCGCAGTTGGCGATAATCATTGATCTGCTGGCGCACAGCATCTTAAAACGCCCGGCGCTTGTTATGCGCCAAGTTCTCCTGATACGGCAGCGAACCCCATTTCGACTCATTGAATTCTGTATCCTTAAGCGCCTGCAATATCTCGTGCTCCGCCTGCAGACGTTGCTTCAACGCTCGCTCCTCAATTTGTTCGGTCCACATCGCACTGCATTTGGCTGCACCTATAGCTCACGTCCCGTGGCGTGCCTACAATTAATTAATATATATCGATCGATAATTGCGAAGAGTATGCTTGAATTTTAAATTTTAAAAATATAAATCAGACTGTAAGAGATCAAGGTATTAGATCTCACGTAAACTAAGGTAGATCTTATATAAGAATGCTTGTCGATCAATATCGGCCAATCAACAAGAATGTTCCTTCTGATTGGCTTACGTATAGGACTTGAGGGTAGGCGGTTACATCTTGGTGGCACTGTGCCTGGAGGTAGTGCTCCCTTTTTTGATCTGCCATATATAAAACCGGGTTGCTGCTGCATTATACCCTCTCGTTTAATGCCTGGCATCGACAAGTGCATCTTTCCTAATATTTGTGTGTTATTTAAATAATGTATATATTCAGATTTTTTCTCAACTTATTTTCAGTGTTTCCTTTTTGTCTATTTGCTAACTCTCTGTGTGTGCTTGTTCTAATGATTGTGATGATGTTTACTTGGCGTAATGAAATTTCTCTCCAAGCCTACTCTCAAAATCTTAAAGATACATCGAATCGTTCAAACTGAGTGATTCAACTACTCCACTACTTACAAGCTATATTCCCAAGATGGCAATTTTTAAATTTGTTGTATTTTGATATTTGATTTTAATACTCTGATACCTAAAGTACAACATTATATTGGTATTGTGCAATGTCCGGCATTCTGTCAGTCTATATGAACGCAGCTTTTTTAGACACCCTTAAAGCTAGGCCCTGAATCTTGGAATCTTCCCTGTGCCCACATTATATAACCGTGGTAAAAAGACCAAACAAGTGCGTAGCAATGTGCAAAATGTAAAGTAAGGAATCTAGATAGATGATACGTCAAGTGATGTCCTCGCGAGGGAACCCGAGTGTAAAATACCCTGAGCTATTAAATATCTTGGATATAATTTACCAACATGGATATGAATAGATATTATATTTTATATTATTACTTTTATATGTAATATCTCACACGGTCAAATTGTTTGCAAGAAAGAACAAAATCAAATTCACTGAAAAATACATTCTTTTGTCAAAGATTTGAGAAAAGATGTTATTTCCAGTGTCCAAACACTTTCTTGACCAACTATATCCGCTGCATTTTCATTATCAGGTGGAATTTCAGGTTCACTTTCTCTGCACTCGTCTGCTGGTATTTTTATTGTTAATATCTGAATTATTTGCTGTATGTTTTTATGCAAGCTCGTTCATTTTCTTCTTAATCTTTTTGTTTAACGCCATCTCGATAGCACGACCGACAACTGCGCCTTCTTCTTTAATTCTATTATTTTTTTTGTCGTTCTCACATCTGCGCGTTGCACTTCATCGATAATCTTTCAATTGGGTTTATATTTTTTTATCGATTTGTTCGAACTACTTTATATCTTTAAAAACTCGGCACTTTCACGACTTCTTATCGACGACCTTAACGCCGCGCTTCTGAAACTCGACTCTACTGTTCGGATCTTCTTTTTCTTCTATTACTGCTTTTAGATTATGAATGCCAACGGCGTTATTTTAGTAAATTTATACCCGTTCACAATTTCTAAGCTAGAGTCAACAAATTAAGAAAGTATAAAACTGGTACATCCATTAAAAGATAGATACAAAATTGGATAACCACACCAATTCCGCCTCACAAAACAGATACACCTAATGGCGTAAATCGATTAAACGGTATATCTCACATAATTTAAAAGCTAGAGTCATTAAATTACTAGTAGCACCCTTCAGCAGGTAGGAAAACACCTTTGGACCACGCTCACTCTAGCTCATAAAAATTATAATAGCGTATATCCCCGCAATTTAAGAGCTCTAGATACCAAACTTAGAAGATAGATTTCTAAGAATGTCTTCCAACATATTGTTGGACCACGCACACTCCCGCCCACAAAATCCAGAAAAGTGTGTATCTATCGCAATTTTAAGCCAATCATGAAAATATGTCGATATTTATTGCCTACCACCACCGTCTTCTGTGTCACCTGTTGTTTAGTAATTATAGTATCAGAATATTTCGCAATCGGTTACGCCAGACTGCAACGTTCTCAATTCTTTACTACATTTATTACATACTCTTGAACAGATGTGCTTCTAAACATTTCTTTAAGGTCCTCTTAAAAATCTATACCAATACTGTTAACTAACAGCAATGCGATTATTTTGAATACACTTTCATTGAGTTCAGAACGCTCTTGGTACATAGTATATTTTCCAAACAGGGCAAGGAATCTTCGCTATAGCACATACAAATGAGAACAAGGCTTGCCCACTCCCCTCTAGTGCTCTCTTAGGAACATTTTTAATAAGCTATGTATCAATACTTTAACCATTTTCCTACGAACAGTTGCATCATCGAAGTAATTATATCTCTTGGTATAACAAGAGTCAATATTTATGCATTTTATTATTAAACCTTTTGGAGTCCATTTCTGAGTAAATAGTTGACTCTCCCTTGTAATTAAACTTCTCAGTTATTTAATTTAGATTAAAATCTACCACAATTTCAAAGATGGAGTAACCAAAGTTAGAAGGTATAGTGCTCTTCAGGAATCCAAAACTGTGTTGGACCACGCCCCCAAAAACGATAAAGGCATATGTTGGCAGCAGCAGAAACAAAGTTACAATCACATTAAATGATCTATATATATTTAATTTGTCGCCTGTGTGGCTAAACATTAATAGTTGTTGTTACATATGCACACTCTCTAAAGCGTAGTTTAGCTGCAGCAGCCAGCGTTTAGCTCTCTTTGTGCAGCGCCCTCTTTCTCTCTCTTGAAAATGGGCACTCGCTAAGCCGCCGGCTTCTGTAGCTTGTTATTTGTTGTTTTGCTACTCTAGGTTATCGATCGTGAGTGGTTGAAAGTTTAGATATTCTTGTAATAGACAAAACAAAGTGTTGTTAAACAGACTAAGCTCTGGCTTCTAGTCTAAATATATTAAATAAAGAAAATCGTTACTTACTTATATCTACCGCAATTTGAAAGTCAAACTTGGGCAGTAGTAGTAGGGAAATGGGGATTCTATGACAGGAAGTGGGTTATTGCTTTTGATTTTTAATTGCTTCATTATTGGAGTTAATTTATTGCTTTTGGGTGGGGGAGTGACAGGTGTGTAACCTTTTTTATAAAAATGTGTGGGTTTGGATCACGTATGAGATATTTATGATCGAAGGGTATAGATTTATGGCTTACCCATTTTTTATTGTGGGTTTACATCAGGTGGAGGATCGCTCAGAACTACCTGTGTGTGCGTACGTGATTGTGTTTTTAAGGAGAATATTGTGTGCTAGGCGTGTAACCTGTAACCTGTGTGCACTGGTGTGCATGTACATGAATTGATTTTTGAGGGTGGGTGCAATGATCAGTGGAAAGGTAATGCTTGCTTCTCTTTTGTCACTTTTTTGTCAATGTATAGAAGTCATAGGACACCTCACACCTGAATGTTTTTCCACACAATAATTAAAGTATTATTGGTCTAAACTGTTGTTAAGTACGTACTTCGCACGTACGTTTGCCACGTGTTGGTACTTTCTTCATGTGTTTGGTTCTTTCCCTTTTTACAGTGCACTCTGTTTGAGTGACCCTCCTTATGATAATTTCACAATAATTTGAAATAATAACCTGCGTTGCTTTGTGCACTTGTGGGTTTCATACCTAGGTTTGTAGAGTTTTAAATGTTTAAATAAAATAACTTTTTTTTTCTAATTTTCATAATATAATTTATTTATTTATAAATAAAATGTTTACAAATGTAAAAATTTGTTTGTTCTTATTGATATAGTTTAATTTTAAGATACATGTACATTATGAAAGTATATTATTATTATTATCCATTTTGCTTAACCTCTTTCTTAGGTTGGTGTATTGAAATATAAGGCGATCCAGTTTTCTTTTATATTATACAAAGTAGTGACAAGCACATGTATCAACTCCATCTATGGCGTCATCCGAAGACCATGAGCACACTGTCAAGTGCTTTCCATATTTTGATTTAATTAGACGATAGTTTTCATACTCCAAGAAAAATACTCGGTATTCCTCCAACAATTTAGAATGTTCAGGGAAAATTACATCCTCAAACTCCTTGAGGAAATCACAAATTTTCCTCACATTTGTCCTAAATCCAAAATTCGAAATTAGACCCATTCTGTTGCGTATTCTCCAAAAGCAGAAATGCAACTGAAGAATTAGGTTACTTTATTTATAAAGTGCCTATACTTGTGTAACTTTCTTTTGTAATACTGGTTTACGTCTTTTTTATTTCTTTTCCCATCTTTCTTGAAATTTCAAAGCATAAGCGAGTTAAACCAATGTCTGCTTCATGTCCATAAGACGCATCTAAATCTAAAAGTTGTACATCCCCATCTTTGAACATTTTGGGATAATAAATTTAATTTTTACGCAGTGTGTTCCAGCATAAGAATGAATTAAAATATATCTCTAATCTTATGAAGGCTCTCCATGATTCACTATCAAATTCAATTTTATTTCCATATTGATTTAAAATTAATATACATTGCTTATCGGATTTTCTAATCTTAAAATTACACTTTATGGTCTCAATCTTGGGATTATCATTTATTGCATCAGGCATCAAGAGCTCAAACTGCTCAAGCCTTAGCTGGATATATTCCTTAAACGCCAGTAACTGAATCCATTCCTCTTTTCGAAATCCAATGAAATTTCGTTTATGCTGTTGTATCCAAACCATTGGTGAAAATCGTCTCGTTGTTGAAAAGCCAACACTTTAATTTTAATTGTAGATTAACAAAATACTCGAAATACTAGATTTTCTTAGCTGAGGTGTGTTCATTTCGATTGAAAAGTTGTCTCAAACTAACTTGGGAATTGAATTGTGAACACTATTTAAAGTGAAGAGTCTTGATCATGCTTCTCATGCTTATATGCATTAGACGCAAAATGAGTAAGATAGACAGAAGCTCGTGTATTCTTCTTGACTTTCAGTATATGTATATTTGGAAACGAGAGACAAATTTTTGTAAAGGAATAGGCCTTCCTGCAACCCGGATCAATCATACCGAATTTCTTTCACCTCAAGCCTCCCTAAAAGAGCGGGATAAAATAACTAGAAAAAGATAACTGAACAGTATGTCGATGGATTGGATTGGTGTGATGGCGACATTTCTTATTTAAGCCTTAGTGATATATTAAGTCCATTAAATAGTTTCACTACAGTTATTGTACGAGGTGGAGCTAAGAAGCAGTTTTTAAGTAAATATTTATCTACAAAAATAGTTGATTTAGAACTAGATCAAAGTTTAAGGAACTTTCAATACTTTTTCAAAAATTGTAGAATACATAAGCTAATTACAACCCAATGTGCTCTAAACAATGTATTCAATTTATTTATCTTTGTAATCTTAGAAAGCTCTAATTGCGAAATATATGGAAAATAAAATTTGATTGTACCATTATGTTTCTAAATATAAACGAAATAAAAAATATATAAAATTATAAATATTGAATTTTGCTTTATGCAATTTATCCAATGGGTTTACATCACACTTAAATTACTCGTGCGTTTCTTAGGGTACATACACATTTATTTAGATGGGACCCACAATCGGAGAAAACATTTAATTTCATCGCATTTAATCTTGGACATCCAAAATCTTCAATGCTGATTACACACGTCTTTAGAAACATTTCAAGAAACATTTCTTGGTATCTCCCTTTGTGATTACTGTCATATCCTTGAGAAGCTCACGAAGATAGTTTCTGACTTTTCAAAAGCTATAATTTCCATCATTCCAACAGAGATTGTGCTGATTTCTAGTTAGCCATATTGCCGTTTTACGGGTCTTCTTCGTTAGTCTAAGAAAATCATTTGGTGGTCTTATAAGGTAATGAATGATAATAACCATCCTTAAGAACAAGAGCAATTTCTTTTAGTATAAATTAGTCGCAATTTCCAAAAAATCATTGAATGTCGGCAACTACTTGATTCTCCATCGAATTGATTTAAACAATGCTTTATGTAGTAACTTTCTTGGAAATTTGCATACATATCATACAAAGTTGCAAATCGTTCACGATTAAAATTTATATTCATATCATCATAGGGATATGTTTCAGAGTTCAAGAACACTTTAGGGTTTCGCAATTGAAAGCAAAGCCTCCATTTTTTGTTATAATGACTTCTCATCACTGATAATAATATGTGGTACTTTCAATGTAATATTAGATATATTTAATTTATACTCAATATCCATCAAAATATTCATCATTTGCAACTTGTTTTTCGGTTCCATTAAACCAACCAGAATTCTCAAGCATGCAACTTCCAGATTTATACAAAGAAATATAGTTTTTTAAGGTTGTTGAAGTGCCAACACATCTAGTTCGATCAATCTCAATTCCATTCAACTCGTTTCGAACCTCATCAAAAAGGTAACTCGTGCAATTATTTTTCAGTTTACCACCTCCAGTAGACGCATTGTTTGCCAAAGATATCAAGCCCTCAATATTAATAAAACTCTATCTCGGTAGTACATATAAGTCCTGATTCTGGATTGTGATTCTAACTTCATCATTATTCTTTCTTGATTATACTCTCATCCGAATAGGGTTTCTCTCGAACAGTTAATAAATTAGTCATTGCTCTCTAATTTTTAAACCCAATGACCTTAAAAACAATTTGTTCTCTGTTGTGAGTGTTGTCCTTAACGACCTTCTTTCTTCTACAGTATAACTCAAAGTGTTTAATAATGGAGGATAGCATACATTTTTATTGTAAATAATCATTTTCGTTGTCTTGAATGTAGGCGAAGTATAACACTCTCATTACGCAAATTAACTAAATTTCCTGTCCTGATCAACAATCCGTATTTTTAATGACTGTATCTCTCTCGTGTTCACTGCTCACTCATTGTGAGGCTTTTCACTCATTTTATAGCCTGGGGGACATTTAAAGCAAATTCATGCAATACATGACTTGATTCTGCATTAACATATGACCCGCTTACTATATTACATTATATTCGAATTGTATTTACTTTTAAAATATCAACAGGGTGGTCTGAGATATGTATAGAATTCGGTGATAGTACTTTTTTATTAAACCCGAATAATTGACCAATATTATTCCTTTTGTTAAAATATATAGGAGGTTCCTTAGTTGAAATCATTACATGAAGCGTATTGTTGTTACTTTCGATGATAATAATATTTCTTATATCACTAAGCTCGTATGATCGAACAGGTATCTCAAAAACATGTTCTCCAATATGAAATAAATTATTATCGTGATCAACATTTGGAATTGAGTTATACATGTGGAAATCAATGAAATCATTAAAATTGCCATTAAAATTGAGCTCTTGCTCGTTAATGTAAGAGTTGTTGTCATTTCGATCGATTATTGTTAAGTGGACTAATAATGAGATTTGATCATATTATATTTCAAATTCTAATAAAGTCAGCGAATCCCCGTCTATAGCGTCCATTTTCTATCTTTACGTATAAGTACAAAACCATATTTTTCCTTCCAACAAAATTGACATATATTCTTAAATTCATCAAATTTCATATATACGCCTACGTGGTCTTGATACACATGTTTCATATTTAGTTCATCTTGCTTGAACATTATTATTTGATTTGCATTATCACGAATAAGATGTTTAGGGATGCGTGTACACGTTTGACATAAATAAAACGCATTAATGTTATTATGTCGTCCCATACAGAATACGAATATTATTTTGTTTTTCACAAGCAACATCATCAAAAATCATTATCTTTTTGGCTTTACTTGGTGCTAGAACACTTTCATTTTCTGAAAATGTAAAATATCCCATCCCTTTTATTGGGTACACTAGTGTTTTCAAGTATTCATATTTTGGTTGATGTAAAGACTTTGAATATAAATAAATATTTTCAAATTTTAGTCCATTTGGGCTTTCAATCAAACTGATCATTACATTTGTTTTCCCACAAGTAGAAGGTCCAACAATTAGAGCTCTAATTGAATTGGGTAACTAGTAGCAAATCACTGCTCTATCGAGGTCGAGGTCTTATTGATAAAATAATCAACTCCCTCCCAATTGGTTATACCTGGTTATCAGTTCTGTGGCTCAGGAACTAAACTAGAAAGTCGTTTGGAAAGAGGCGAAAAGGGAATAAATCCATTAGATGGTGCTTGCAGGGAGCACGACATAGCATATGCTAATAATAAAGATTTGAGAAATCGGCATATAGCTGATTCAAATTTGGCCGAAAGAGCGTGGGAGCGTGTAAAGGCCTCTGATAGTACTCTTGGGGAAAGAGCCGCTGCTTATTTTGTAACCAACATAATGAAAGCAAAGAAACAATTTGGTATGGGACTCAAACAAAGAGAATATAAAAAGCCCTGTGAGAAAAATAAAAAATTCATGCATGCCGTAAGAGTGGCTACCAGAGTATTGAAGAAGGAGAAGCCATATGATATTCAATCTGCGATAAAAATCGCTAAAAAAGCAATATGCAAGACTTTTGGGCGATGATTTAGAACGTCACAAAAAGCTCGATAAAGAATTTAAACTGGGATTAAAGATGTCATCAGTTATTTCATTCGTTTGATTATAGTCTTCATTACTAATTGTATCAGGTTTATTATAACTCTCATCGCCTGGTGCTAACGATAAATCTTGTGTTTGAAGCTCAGATATTCCTCTTTCCAGTACATCATAATATTCACCAATACTACTAAAGCTTTCACCACTTTTAATTTCATTCCTACTGTTTACTTGTGCCTCCTCTTCTTCGATTTTTACTTTCATCAACTGATTTGTTATTATATTCCCTCTAACAATTTCCTAAAGAGGTTGCGTTATTAGCTTAAACGTTTCCTCTAATTGATATTCATTTGCGGCTCTACCTAATTTAATGCTTTCAAACGTATACACGCATCCCTATAGATAAAGATGATCCTCTATAGACGGGGATTCGCTGCCTTTATTAGAATCTGAAATATAATATGATTAAATCTCTCTCAGTCATTAAAAATACGGATTGTTGATCAGGGCGGAAATTTAGTTAATTTGCGAAATGAGAGTGTTACACTTCGCCTACTTTTAAGACAACGAAAATTATTATTTACAATACAAATGTATGCTATCCTCCATTATCAAACACTTTGAGTTATACTCTAGAAGAAAGAAGGTCGTTAAGGACAAATCTCACAACAGAGAACAAATTGTTTTTAAGGTCATTGGGTTTAAAAATTAGAGAGCAATGACTAATTTATTAACTGTTCGAGAGAAACCCTATTCGGATGAGAGTATAATCGAGAAAGAATATCATAGCTACTCTCCCTATCTTCAATCATTTAAGAGTAATGATGAAGTTAGAATCACAATCTAGAATCAGGACTTATATGTACTACCGAGCGAGAGTTTTATTAATATTAAGGGCTTGATATCTTTGGCTAACAATGCGTCTAGGTGGAGGTGGTAAACTGAAAAACATTTGCATGAGTTACCTTTTTGATGAGGTTCGCTACGAGTTGAATGGAATTGAGATTGATCGAACTAGATGTGTTGGCACTTCAACAACCTTAAACAACTATATTTCTTTGTATAAACCTGAAAGTCGCATGCTTGAGAATTCTGGTTGGTTTAATGGAAACGAAAAACAAGTTGCAAATGATGGATACTTTGATGGATATTGAGTATAAATTAAATATATCTAATATTACATTGAAAGTACCACATATTATTCTCAGTGATGAGAAGAAATTACTAATGTTAAATATAACAAAAAATGGAGGCTCTCTACCACTAGCATTCCTCAGTTGGGATTGTTATCTCAATCCAACACTAGCAGAAGGTACTCATCAAATATGGACTGTAAAACTTGCAGCCAATAGAGAACGCCCCCGTTTCGCCATAATAGCCTTTATACTAGATAATAAATTGATTCAAAATCAATTGCGAAACTTGAAAGTGTACTTGAACTCTGAAACATATCCCTATGATGATATGAATATAAATTTTAATCGTGAACGATTTGCAACTTTGTATGATATGTATGCAAATTTCGAAAAAAGTTACTACATGGAGCATTGTTTAAATCAATTCGATGGAGAATCAAGTAGTTGTCGACATTCAATGATTTTTTGGAAATTGCGACTATTTTATATTAAAAGAAATTGCTCTTGTTTTTAAGAATGGTTATTATCATCCATTACCTTATAAGACCACCAAATGATTTTCTTAGACTAACGAAGAAGACCCGTAAAACGGCAATATGGCTAACTAGAAATCAGCACAATCTCTGTTGGAATGATGGAAATTATAGCTTTTGAAAAGTCAGAAACTATCTTCGTGAGCTTCTCAAGGATATGACAGTAATCACAAAGGGAAATACCAAGAAAAGCTTTCTTGAAATGTTTCTAAAGACGTGTGTAATCAGCATTGAAGATTTTGGATGTCCAAGATTAGATGCGATGAAATTAAATGTTTTCTCCGATTGTGGGTCCCATCTAAATAAATGTGTATGTACCCTAAGAAACGCAAGAGTCGTATTCGATTTTATTATAATCTGTAATTTAAGTGTGAGGTAAACCCGTTGGATAAATTGAATAAAGCAAAATTCCATATTTATAATTTTATAGATTTTTTATTTCGTTTATATTTAGAAACATAATGGTACAATCAAATTTTATTTTCCATATATTTCGCAATTAGAGCTTTCTAAGATTACAAAGATAAATAAATTGAATAAATTGTTTAGAGCACATTGGTTTGTTATTTGCTTATGAATTCTACAATTTGTGAAATCGTTTTGAAAGTATTACAAAAGAAAGTTACACAAGTAAAGGCACTTTATAAATAAAGTAAAATAATTCTTCAGTTGCTTTTCTGCTTCTGGAGGTTACACACCAGAATGGGTCTAATTTCGAATTTTGGATTTAGGACAAATGTGAGGAAAATTTGTGATTTCCTCAAGGAGTTTGAGGATGTAATTTTCCCTGAACATTCTAAATTGTTGGAGGAATACCGAGTATTTTTCTTGGAGTATGAAAACTATCGTCTAATTAAATCAAAATATGGAAAGCACTTGACAGTGTGCTCATGGTCTTCGGATGACGCCATAGATGGAGTTGATACATGTGCTTGTCACTACTTTGTATAATATAAAAGAAAACTGGGTCGTCTTATATTTCAATACACCAACCTAAGAAAGAGGTTAAGCAAAATGGATAATAATAATAATATACTTTCATAATGTACATGTATCTTAAAATTAAACTATATCAATAAGAATAAACAAATTTTTACATTTGTAAACATTTTATTTATAAATAAATAAATTATATTATGAAAATTAGAAAAAAAAAGTTATTTTATTTATACATTTAAAACTCTACAAACCTAGGTATGAAGCCCACAAGTGCACAAAGCAACGCAGGTTATTATTTCCAATTATTGTGAAATTATCATAAGGAGGGTCACTCAAACAGAGTGCACTATAAAAAGGGAGAAAACCAAACACACGATGAAAGTACCAACACGCGGCAAATGTACGTACTTAACAACAGTTTACACCAATAATACTTTAATTATTGTGTGGGAAAATATTCAGGTGTGAGGTGTTCCATGAGTTCTATACATTGACAAAAAAGTGACAAAAGAGAAGCAAGCATTACCTTTCCACTGATCATTGCACCCACCTTCAAAAATCAATTCATGTACATGCACAACAGTGCGGCAGCTGCTATCCGATCTTCCACTTGATTCTAGCACACTGCTTACAGGTTACACGCCTAGCACACAATATCCTCCTTAAAACCACAATCACGTACGCACACACAAGTACTGCTGAGTGATCCCCGACCTGATGTCAACCCACAATAAAAAATGGGTGACCCATAAATCTATACTCTTCGATCATAAATGTCTCATACGTCATCCAAACTCACACATTTTTTTAAAAAAGGTTACACACCCCCCGACACAAAAGTAATAAATTAACTCCAATAATGATGCAATTAAAAATCAAATCAAATAACCCACTTCCTGTCATAGAATCCCCATTTCCCTACTACTGACAGTACTTCTTAGCTACACCCACTTATGGTAATATGTTAAAGTATTTCGCAGTTATTTCATTAGGATTAATGTATTATTTACGAGGCTGCATGTAGTACACATAACATCTGCGACGATATAACAAGGAAATGTTTCCGCAAAGGTTTAAGTTTGTAATGAGCCGCGCCAGCTGAGTGCCAATGCCATAGTTACATATGAGTGTGTAGACATTTTGTTTTCTGTGTGTATAGTTTTTTTTTTGTCGTTACCCCTTGGTTTGAAACTCGAAAACTCGCCTCACGCCACGTCCCGATCTATGGTTCTCCTGGGGTATGACCATGTTGTTGAGTCGAACAGTTGGACAGTTACCATTTCTCAGCGCAAATGTGCAGTTCTGAGACTTGCTCTCATTGACGCAGATGTTCCACCGGTTGGCCAAGTACTAAAGCCATCCAAGAACCTCTGCGTACCCGCAGCTGCTCTCCAAGCAGTGGTGGAGTTAACAAGGAACACAGGGTCATCCGCGTATATGGCAAGCAGCGTGTTTCTGGCTACTGGGATCGGCAAGTCCGCGGTATACAATGTGTACAAGGCAGGTCCAAGGACACTACCCTGCGGTACACCCGCTCTAATGGGGCAGATTTTTGATGGCTCGCCCCAACTTCTACCATAAAAGAACGACCAAGCAGGTAAGACCTGAGCAGTAAATACGGCGCCGATGGTAGCAGGGACTTAAGCTTAAAAAGCAGGCCATCATGCCATACGCGATCAAATGCCTGCTGGATATCCAGAAAGACTGCAGAGCTGTACTGATTATTTTCCAAGGCCTCGGGGACATGCTGTATTACTCGATGAACTTGCTCTGGTGTACCATGGTGGTGCCTGAAGCCAAACTGAAGATCAGGAATGGCCCTCTGGAAGCCGCTTACTGCCGACAATCTTCCCAGAAATATTTTTTCAAATATCTTGGAGAAAGTGGACAGCAAGCTTATCGGTCAATATGATGAGACAAGATAATCCGGCTTGCCAGGTTTCGGAATCATCGCGATCACAGCGCACTTCCACGGAGTGGGGAAGTGGTGGATGCGAACCATGGAGTTAAGAAGTAGCACCAAGAACATCACTTCCTTCTCTGGGAGGGCCTTAGCAACTCTGCCATCAATGCCATCATAGCCAGGGGCCTTAATGGACTTAAGCCTGCAAATCTGTAAGCGGATCTCACTAGGGGCGATAGGTGTGATCGGTTGTACAGGATCGAGATCTGCATTTAAAAATGTCTTAGTATCCTGTACCTGGCTGGGTGATGAAAGTGCAAAAGGCATGAAGCGACCTTGCAGCTCATCTGCAAACGCCGATGCAATCTCTGCATCCGATCGACACCAAGTGTTGTCCGGTTGCATAATGGGGATCCGCCTGAGTGGTTGCCGCTTGACACAACGCGTTGCCTTCCACAAATTGAATCCATGATTCTTATTGGGATCGGCGTTGCGGAGCATATCGTGGAAATATTTGCTCTTCATGTCAAACAGCAGCTTCCGCAGCTTGTGTGCAGCCCGCCCAAAGTCCATTAGGTCCAATGGATTGCGTGAGCGCATATATCGACGACGCAGGTCTCTCTTGTGCCTTACCAGATCCAAAACCTCTGGTTTTAAAAGAGGCTGAGCTGGACTGGGAGGCAAACAAGGTAGTTGGCCAAGCATGGAATATTCCGCCGCCACGTTAATATTACGCAGTAATAACTCGGCTGCGTCGTCAATATCAGCCGGTGAACTCAGCTCCATGTTCAAGTTGACAAGCTGCTCCAACCTCTCCCGGAATCGGGTGATGTTTGCCTTGTGCGGCAGAAGACGTGTCTTGGGAGCATTCAGAGTAGCAGCCACTCTGTACTCGACGATCAAGGGGATGTGATCGGAGTTAAGCTCAATTCGCTCGGATATACCAAGACGGTCAGACCGGATCCCAGCGTACACAGCAAAGTCAATTGCCGTTGGCCACAAAATTCTTAGACGATAATCTTTGCTTATGGCTCGTTACTCTATTTACAGTTGGCCGACCAATAAATCCTTATCTATGCGCTTACAGATACCATGTCTTAATATTTTCTTATTTACGACGCTGCGTATGATAACATCTGCTTACTTCAGGCCGTCCGATAGATGGTGCGACAACCCATGTCTACATGCAACCCATAGGTCGGGTACATATTTGTTTTATTGAGTCTGTGCGCTATCTGCAGCGTAAGATTTTCTGCTTTCGATGAAATCGTACAGCTTGTGCTCATCGTACGCGTCTCGCATCTGTAGAGATTCGTCGCGACGTCGCTTCTCTGCAAAATGGCGCACTTGGCGATGATAATTGATCTGCTGGCGCACAGCATCGCCAAACGCCAGGCGCTTGTTGTGCGCCAAGTTCTCCTGATACGGCAGCGACTCATTGAATTTCCCCATATCGACTCATTGAATTCCGTATCCTTAAGCGCCTGCTATATCTCGTGCTCCGCCTGCAGACGTTGCTTCAACGCTCGCTCCTCAATTTGTCGGTTCACATCTCACTGCATTTAGTTTCCCCTATAGCTCGCATCGCTGACTTTACGCAAACATACTCCTCCTCCTTGTTCTGATGCTCCGCGTCCTTGTGGTGCTGCTGCTCGGCCAGCAGCTCCTCGATGCTGGCGGGAGGTGAAGCTTTCATTCGTTCCACTTTCTCCTTTTGTAGTCGTGCAAATCTCTTTCGATCCGACGGCTGGCCAAGTAAACTAAAATACGTTGCCTCACACCCGCATCAGTTGCATCTGATTGGCTTACGCGTAGGACTTGAGGGTAGGCGGTTAGATCTTGACGGCACTGTGCCCAGAGGCAAAGCTCCCTTTTTTGAGCTGCCATGCAACTTTTTTAGACACCCTTAAAGCTAAAGCCTTGAATCTTGGAATCTTCCCTGCGCCCGCATTATATAAACGTAGTAAAAAGACCAAACAAATGCGTCGAAATGTGGAAAATGTAAAGTAAGGAATCTAGATAGATGATACGTCAAGTGATGTCCTCACGAGTGAGCCCGACTGTAAAATACCCTGAGCTATTAAATATCTTCTAGTTTTATTGTATTATAGTAAAAAGTGTAATTACTGGGAAATATAGTGAGTTACCCGTAGTAGAATAAGTTAGAGAAAGATCTGATCGAAATTTTTGTGGATTATATTAGCCGCTAATCTCAGTGGTGTGTTTGGTTTCAAGGTTTTCGCGTTATTTTCTAGGAAGTGGTTCATTTCTAACTAGAGTCCACGTTTTTCCCTGTCCTTTAGATATAGTTTATCAACATGGATGTCAGTAGATATTATATTTTATATTATTACTTTTTTATGTAATATTATCTCACACGGACAAATTGGTTGCAGAAAAAAAAATGTCAATACAAAATATTTGAGAAAATATGTATTTCTCCAGTGTCCAAAAACTTTCTTGACCAATTGTATGACGCCACATTTTCAGCAATGTTGCTTACCGACCGGCATAGTGTCGCCGTCGAAGTCTGCCCCGATCATTGCAAATTATCGGGTGGAATTTTATGTTCACTTTCTCTGCACTCGTCTGCTGGTATTTTTATTGTTAATATCTGTATTATTTGCTGTATGTTTTTATGCTGAAGCTCGTTCATTTTTGTTGTTTCTTCTTAATCTTTTTGTTTAACGCCATCTCGATAGCACGACCGCCAACTGCGCCTTCTCCTTTAATTCCATTATTTTCTGTCATTCTCACATAATTTAAAAGCTAGAGTCATTAAATTGCTAGTAGCACCCTTCAACAGGTAGGAAAACATATTTGGGCCACGCTCACTCCAGCTCATCAAAATTATAATAGCCTATATCTCCCGCCATTTAAGAGCTCTAGATACCAAACTTAGAAGATAGATTTCTAAGAATGTCTTCCGAACCCCATTTCGACTCATTGTGTTCCGTATCCTTAAAATCTTGTGCTCCGCCTGCAGACGTTGCTTCAACGCTCGCTCCTCAATTTGTCGGTATACATCGCACTGCATTTGGTTTCCCCTATAGCTCCCATCGGTAACTGTACGCATACTTCGGTCCCGTGCTGGTCTACAATTAATTGACATATATCAATCGATAATTGAGAACATTATGCTTGAACTTTAAATTTAAAAATTATAAATCAAACAGTACGATAATACTTTGATCCCATATAAACTAAGAAGAATGCTTGTCAATAAATTTCGGGCAATCTACAATAATGTATTTCAAAAGATAGCAAATCAAATAGTTATACTGCGAATGATGGCTGTGATACTTCGATAACTACCTGGAATGATTTCTGTGTGACCATCAATCGTTGCGCTTTGGCTACCTTCTTCACGCCATTGTCATCGGTCTCCTCATCGATTTGGTGGTGAAATTCAATTTCGCGTCGGCGCCGCGCCTTCGATTTCGTGATAGAAGCTGCGTACGCGTTCCTGCTCATCCTTGTTGTGACACGCGCGTCCTTGTGGTGCTGCTGATCGGCCAGCAGCTCCTCGACGCTGGCGGGACGTCCCATTCGTTCCACTTCCTCCTTTGGTAGTCTTGCAAATCACTTTCGATCCGACGGCTGGCCAAGTACACGTATTTTAATACGTTACCTCACACCCACATCCTTTGCGTCTGATTGGCTTACGCATAGGACTTGAGGGTAGGCGGTTAGATCTTGGCGGCACTGTGCCCGGAGGCAATGCTCCCTTTTTTGAGCTGCCACATATAAAACCGGGTCGCTGCTGCATTAGACCCTCTCGCAACTGCTTTTCACAAATGCTCATGCGTTGCATGGCGTCGACAAGCGCATCTTTCCTAATATTTGTGTGTTATGTACAAAATATATGTATTAAGATGTTTTTTCATCTTTCAAGTGTTTCCTGTTTGTCCATTTGCTAACTCTCTGTGTGTTTGTTCAAATGAAGTGCAGTTGTTTACTTGGCGTGATAAAAGTTCTCTCCGAGTCTGCTCTCAAAGTCTTGATGAAGATAAATCTTACTACTTTGTTGTGGTTGATTTTAACACTCTGATACCGAAGGTACAACAGTATATTGGTATTGTGCAATTTCCGGCATGCTGTCAGTCTATATGAACGCACCTTTTTTAGACACCCTTAAATCGAAAGCCTTGAATCTTGGAATCTTCCCTGCGCCCGCGTTATATAACGTGGAAAAGATTCCAAATAAATGGTGCAAAATGTAAAGTAAGGAATCTAGACAGATGATACGTCAAGTGATGTCTTTTCAAGTGAACCCAACCGTAAAATACCCTGAGCTATTAAATATATTCTATTTTTATTGTATTATAGTAAAAAATGTGATTATTGAGGAAATAGAGTAAGTTGCCTGTAGTAGAATAAGTTTGAGTAAGATCTGATCGAAATTTTTGTGGATTACATTAGCTGGATTACATTAGCTGTTAATCTCAGTGATGTGTTTGCTTTCAAGTTTTTCGCGTTATTTTCTATGAAGTGGTTCATTTCTAATTAGAGTCCACGTTTTTCCCTATCCTTTGGATATAATTTACCAACATGGATGTCAATAGATATCATATTTTATATTATTACTATTTTATGCAATATTATTCCACACGGAAAATTTGTTTGCAAGAAAGAATAAAAGAAAAGTCAATAAAAAATACATTCTTTGAGAAAAGATGTTTTTCTTCCAGTGTCCAAAAACTTTCTTGACTTTCTTGCCGCAGCATTTTCACTAAGTTTGCTTACCTACCGGAATAGTGTCGCTGTCGAAGTCTGCCACGATTATTGCATATTATCAGGTGGAATTCTAGGTTCACTTTCATTGCACTCGTCTGTTGGTATTTTTTTATTAATATCTGAATTATTTGTTGTATGTTTTTATGCTGAAGCTCGTTCATTTTCGTAGTTTCCGCGCCAACTGCGCTTTCCCCTTCAATCCTATTATTTCTGTCATTCTCACGTCTGCGCGTTGCACTTCATCTATAATCTTTCAACTGTCGGATTTATATTTTTTTATCAATTTGCTTTGAACTACTATACATCTTTTAGGACTCGGTACTTTGACGACTTCTTGTCGACGACTGTAACGTTGCGCTTCTGAAACTCGACTCTATTGATCGGATGTTCTTTTTTGTTACTGCTGTTCGGTTTATGAACGGGCGTTGCAACCCGACTGCACTATAATGCCAAAGGTGATATTTAAGTATATTTATACGGGTGTTCACAATTTGTAAGCTAGAGTCACCTAATTAATAAAGTATAAAACTGGTAAATCCATTGAAAGATAGATAAAAATTGGATAACCACACCAATTTCGCCTCACAAAACGGGTACACCTAATGGTGTAAATCGATAAAACCATATATCTCACACGATTTAAAAGCTAGAGTCATTAAATTGCTAGGAGCGCCATTCAACAGGTAGGAAAAACATCTTTGGACCACGCTAACTCCAGCTCATAAAAACCATAATAGCCTATATCCCCCGCAAGAGCTCTAGATACCAAATTTTGAAGATAGATTTCTAAGAACGTCTTCCAACATGTTTTTGGAAAGAACAGCTTATATCTACCGCAATTTTAAGCCAATCATGAAAATATGTCGATATTTATTGGCTACCACCACCCTCTTCTGTGGCACCTGTTTTTATTACTTATGGTATCAGAATATTTCGCAATCGGTTACGCCAGACTGCAACGTTCACTCTTGTTTACTACATTTATTACATACTCTTGAAAAGTATGTTAATTCACATTCAATGCAAATGTGCATCTATACATTTCTTTAAGTACTTCTTTAATATATACCAATACTGTTAACTAAAAGCAATGCGTTTATTTTGAATACACTTTGCTTGAGTTCACAACGCTCTTGGTAGATGGTATATTTTCTAACCCGGGCAAGGAATCTTCGCTGTAACACATACAAATGAGAACAACGCTTGCTCCCTCCCTTCTAGTGCTCTCTCAAAAGCATTTTTAATAAGTCTGCTCTCTGTATCAATACTGTAACCATTTTCGTACGAACAGTTGCATCATTGAAGTAATTATATCTCTCAACAGTCACTATTCATGCATTTTAATATTAAACCTTATAGAGTGCATTTCTGAATAAATATTTGACTTTCGATCACTTGCATCATTGAAGTAATTATATTTCTTGGTATAACAAGAGTCACTATTCATGCATTTTAATTTTAAACCCTATGGATTGCATTTCTGAATAAATATTTGACTCTCCCTTGTAACTAAACTTCTCAATTATTCTATTTAGATTAAAATCTACCACAATTTCAAATATGGAGTCATCAGTTAGAACGTATAGTGCTTTAAATACTCTTTGGGAATCCAGAACTGTGTTGGACCCTGCTCCAAAAAACGATAAAGGCCTATATCCCCGCAATTTTAGAGCTGTAGCTTTCAAGCTTTCAGAGCAGATTACCAAGAACGTCCAACAACAATTTTTCGGCCACACCCAACCCAAAGGATCGTTTCTGGCGCTGGCGCTGTGCAAAGTAACATGACTTAAACTTATTGATATGGAAGCACTTGTGTTCCTCGTAGGCGTCTCTCATCTGTAGAGATTCGTCGCGATGTCGCTTCTCTGCAAAATGGCGCATTTGTCGATGATAATTGATCCGTTGGCGCACTGCTTCTCCAAACGCCAGGCGCTTGTTGTGCGCCAAATTCTCCTGATATGGCAGCGAACCCCATTTCGACTCATTGACTCATCCTTAAGCGCCTGCAATATCTCGTGCTCCGCCTGCGGTCGTTACTTCAACGCTCGTTCCTAAATTTGTTCGGTCCTCATCGCACTGCATTTGGTTTCCCCTATAGCTGGTATCGTTGACTGTACGCATACTTCGGTCCCGTGCCGTGCTTACAATTAATTGATATATATCGATCGATAATTGAGAAGATTATACTTGAACTTTAAATTTAAAAATTATAAATCAAATAGTACGATAATACTTTGATCCCATATAAACTAAGGTAGATCTTATATAAGAATGCTTGTCGATAAATTTCGGCCAATCGACGATAATGTATTTCAAAAGATAGCAAATCAAATTGTTATACTGCCAATGATGGCTGTGATGCTTCGATAACCACCTGGAATGATTTCTGTGTGACTATCAATCGTTGTGCTTTGGCTGCCTTCTCCACGTCATTGTCATCGGTCTCCACATCGATTTGGCGTTGAAATTCAATTTCCCGTTGGCGTCGCGCCTCATCGATTTCGTGGTAGAAGCTGCGGACGCGTTCCTCCTTCTCTGTTCTGATGCTCCACGTCCTTGTGGTGATGCTGCTCGGCGAGCAGCTCCTCGACGCTGGCGGGACGTGAGGCTTTCATTCGTTCCACTTCCTCGTTTGGTAGTCTTGCAAATCCCTTTCGATCCGATATATTTTATATTATACAAATTGTTTGCAAGAAAGAAAAAAATAAGTCAGTAAAAAACACATTCTTTTGCAAAAGATTTGAGAAAAGATGTTTTTCCTGCGCCTTCTTCTTCAATCCTATTATTTTCTGTCATTCTCACGTCTGCGCGTTGCACTTCATCAATAATCTTTCAACTGTCGGATTTATATTTTTTATCGATTTGCTTTGAACTTCTTTACATCTTTTAAGACTCGGTACTTTGACGACTTCTTATCGACGACCTTAACGTTGCGCTTCTAAAACTCGGTTCTATTGTTCGGATGTTCTTTTTCTTCTATTACTGCTTTCAGATTTGTGAACCGGCGTTGCTACCCGACCGCACTATAATGCCAAAGGTGATATTTAAGTATATTTATACCCGTTCACAATTTGTAAGCTAGAGTCATCAAATTAATAAAGTATAAAACTGGTACCTCCATTGAAAGATAGAAAAAAAATTGGATAACCACACCAATTCCGCCTCACAAAACAGATACACCTAGTGGTGTAAATCGATAAAACCCTATATCTCACACGATTTAAAAGCTAGAGTCATTAAATTGGTAGTAGCACTTTTCAACAGGCAAGAAAACATCTTTAGACCACGCTAACTCCAGCTCATAAAAATTATAATAGCCCATATCTCCCGCAATTTAAGAGCTCTAGATACCAAACTTAGAAGATAGATTTCTAAGAACGTCTTCCAACATTTTTTTTGGACCACGCACACTCCCGCCCACAAAATTCAGAAAAGCTAATATCTACCGCAATTTTAAGCCAATCGTGAAAATATGTCGATATTTATTGGCTACCACCACCCTCTTCTGTGGCAGCTGTTTTTTTATTACTTATGGTATCAGAATATTTCGCAATCGGTTACGCCAGACTACAATGTTCACTCTTGTTTACTACATTTATTACATACTCTTGAAAAGTATGTTAATTCACATTCAATGCAAACGCGCATCTACTAATATATATATATATAAGTTCCTCTTTAATCTATACCAATACTGTTAACTAAAAGCAATGCGTTTATTTTGAATACACTTTGCTTGAGTCCACAACGCTCTTGGTACATAGTATATTTTCTAAGCCGGGCAAGGAATCTCCCCTGTAACACATACAAATGAGAACAAGGCTTGCCCCCTCCCGTACTTTGGTCCCGTGCCGAGCCTACAATTAATTGATATAAATCGATCGATAATTGTAAAGATTATACTTCAACTTTAAATTTAAAAATTATAAATCAATCAGTATGATAATACTTTCATCCCATATAAACTAAGGTAGATCTTATATAAGAATGCTTGTCGATAAATTTCGGCCAATCGATGATAATGTATTTTAATAGATAGCAAATTAAATTGTTATACTGTCAATGATAGCTGTGATGCTTCGACAACTACCTGGAATTATTTCTGTATGACCATCAATCGTTGCGCTTTGGCTGCCTTCTCCACGTCATTGTCATCGGCCTCCGCATAGATTTGGCGTTGAAATTCAAGTTCGCGTCGGCGTCGCACCTCGCGTCCTTGTGGTGCTGCTGATTGGCCAGCAGCTCCTCGACGCTGGCGGGACGTCCCATTCGTTCCACTTCCTCCTTTGGTAGTCTTGCAAATCTCATTCGATCCGACGGCTGGCCAAGTACATGTATTTTAATACGTTGCCTCACACCCGCATCATTTGCGTCTGATTGGATTACGCATAGGACTTGAGGGTAGGCGGTTAGATCTTGGCGGCACTGTGCCCGGAATCAATGCTCCCTTTTTTGAGCTGCCACATATAAAACCGGGTCGCCGCTGCATTAGACCCTCTCGCAGCCGTTTCTCACAAATGCTCATGCGTTGCATGGCGTCGACAAGCGGATCTTTCCTAATATTTGTGTGTTATTTAAAAAAATATATATGTATATTAAGATTTTTTTCTCATCTTTTTTTAAGTGTTTTCTGTTTGCCCATTTGCTAACTCTCTGTGTGTTTGTTCAAATGATGTGATGTTGTTTACTTGGCGTGATGAAATTTCTCTCCAAGCCGACTCTCAAAGTCTTGATGAAGATAAATCTTACTACTTTGTTATACTTGATTTTAATACTTGTAGTAGTCGTTCAAAAAAACGTAAGTGATCAGTTCGGCGGCGTTGCGCACGCGCCTACTTACAAACACACATATTTATTTGGCTGAAGTGCTTATCAGCTTTTGTTGTTTTGTATAAGCGTGGACAAACAGATCATAAAATTTGAACAGATCATAAAGTTTGAGCAGATCATAAAAGCTTTCATACATTCAACACTATTCAACAAGCTCAGCTCGTACTTGGCGAAATACTGTAAATTACTTTGAGTGTCTCGCTTAATCTCCGATAGTGATAATTTTAATCGCTAAAGTTTTTTTATTTTATTCATATTAATATGTGCATTGTCGTATAAATTTATAAATATACGCATACTTCGGTCCCGTGCCGTGCTTACAATTAATTGATATATATCGATCGATAATTGAGAAGATTATGCTTGAACTTTAAATTTAAAAATTATAAATCAAATAGTACGATAATACTTTGATCCCATATAAACTAAGGTAGATCTTATATAAGAATGCTTGTCGATAAATTTCGGCCAATCGACGATAATGTATTTCAAAAGATAGCAAATCAAATTGTTATACTGCCAATGATGGCTGTGATGCTTCGATAACCACCTGGAATGATTTCTGTGTGACTATCAATCGTTGCGCTTTGGCTGCCTTCTCCACGTCATTGTCATCGGTCTCCACATCGATTTGGCGTTGAAATTCAATTTCCCGTTGGCGTCGCGCCTCATCGATTTCGTGGTAGAAGCTGCGGACGCGTTCCTCCTTCTCTGTTCTGATGCTCCACGTCCTTGTGGTGCTGCTGCTCGGCGAGCAGCTCCTCGACGCTGGCGGGACGTGAGGCTTTCATTCGTTCCACTTCCTCGTTTGGTAGTCTTGCAAATCCCTTTCGATCCGATATATTTTATATTATACAAATTGTTTGCAAGAAAGAAAAAAATAAGTCAGTAAAAAACACATTCTTTTGCAAAAGATTTGAGAAAAGATGTTTTTCCTGCGCCTTCTTCTTCAATCCTATTATTTTCTGTCATTCTCACGTCTGCGCGTTGCACTTCATCAATAATCTTTCAACTGTCGGATTTATATTTTTTATCGATTTGCTTTGAACTTCTTTACATCTTTTAAGACTCGGTACTTTGACGACTTCTTATCGACGACCTTAACGTTGCGCTTCTAAAACTCGGTTCTATTGTTCGGATGTTCTTTTTCTTCTATTACTGCTTTCAGATTTGTGAACCGGCGTTGCTACCCGACCGCACTATAATGCCAAAGGTGATATTTAAGTATATTTATACCCGTTCACAATTTGTAAGCTAGAGTCATCAAATTAATAAAGTATAAAACTGGTACCTCCATTGAAAGATAGAAAAAAAATTGGATAACCACACCAATTCCGCCTCACAAAACAGATACACCTAGTGGTGTAAATCGATAAAACCCTATATCTCACACGATTTAAAAGCTAGAGTCATTAAATTGGTAGTAGCACTTTTCAACAGGCAAGAAAACATCTTTAGACCACGCTAACTCCAGCTCATAAAAATTATAATAGCCCATATCTCCCGCAATTTAAGAGCTCTAGATACCAAACTTAGAAGATAGATTTCTAAGAACGTCTTCCAACATTATTTTTGGACCACGCACACTCCCGCCCACAAAATTCAGAAAAGCTAATATCTACCGCAATTTTAAGCCAATCGTGAAAATATGTCGATATTTATTGGCTACCACCACCCTCTTCTGTGACAGCTGTTTTTTATTACTTATGGTATCAGAATATTTCGCAATCGGTTACGCCAGACTACAATGTTCACTCTTGTTTACTACATTTATTACATACTCTTGAAAAGTATGTTAATTCACATTCAATGCAAACGCGCATCTACTAATATATATATATATAAGTTCCTCTTTAATCTATACCAATACTGTTAACTAAAAGCAATGCGTTTATTTTGAATACACTTTGCTTGAGTCCACAACGCTCTTGGTACATAGTATATTTTCTAAGCCGGGCAAGGAATCTCCCCTGTAACACATACAAATGAGAACAAGGCTTGCCCCCTCCCGTACTTTGGTCCCGTGCCGAGCCTACAATTAATTGATATAAATCGATCGATAATTGTAAAGATTATACTTCAACTTTAAATTTAAAAATTATAAATCAATCAGTATGATAATACTTTCATCCCATATAAACTAAGGTAGATCTTATATAAGAATGCTTGTCGATAAATTTCGGCCAATCGATGATAATGTATTTTAATAGATAGCAAATTAAATTGTTATACTGTCAATGATAGCTGTGATGCTTCGACAACTACCTGGAATTATTTCTGTATGACCATCAATCGTTGCGCTTTGGCTGCCTTCTCCACGTCATTGTCATCGGCCTCCGCATAGATTTGGCGTTGAAATTCAAGTTCGCGTCGGCGTCGCACCTCGCGTCCTTGTGGTGCTGCTGATTGGCCAGCAGCTCCTCGACGCTGGCGGGACGTCCCATTCGTTCCACTTCCTCCTTTGGTAGTCTTGCAAATCTCATTCGATCCGACGGCTGGCCAAGTACATGTATTTTAATACGTTGCCTCACACCCGCATCATTTGCGTCTGATTGGATTACGCATAGGACTTGAGGGTAGGCGGTTAGATCTTGGCGGCACTGTGCCCGGAATCAATGCTCCCTTTTTTGAGCTGCCACATATAAAACCGGGTCGCCGCTGCATTAGACCCTCTCGCAGCCGTTTCTCACAAATGCTCATGCGTTGCATGGCGTCGACAAGCGGATCTTTCCTAATATTTGTGTGTTATTTAAAAAAATATATATGTATATTAAGATTTTTTTCTCATCTTTTTTTAAGTGTTTTCTGTTTGCCCATTTGCTAACTCTCTGTGTGTTTGTTCAAATGATGTGATGTTGTTTACTTGGCGTGATGAAATTTCTCTCCAAGCCGACTCTCAAAGTCTTGATGAAGATAAATCTTACTACTTTGTTATACTTGATTTTAATACTTGTAGTAGTCGTTCAAAAAAACGTAAGTGATCAGTTCGGCGGCGTTGCGCACGCGCCTACTTACAAACACACATATTTATTTGGCTGAAGTGCTTATCAGCTTTTGTTGTTTTGTATAAGCGTGGACAAACAGATCATAAAATTTGAACAGATCATAAAGTTTGAGCAGATCATAAAAGCTTTCATACATTCAACACTATTCAACAAGCTCAGCTCGTACTTGGCGAAATACTGTAAATTACTTTGAGTGTCTCGCTTAATCTCCGATAGTGATAATTTTAATCGCTAAAGTTTTTTTATTTTATTCATATTAATATGTGCATTGTCGTATAAATTTATAAATA